>PVIH01009851.1:0-79443 GCA_004025045.1 Sigmodon hispidus | reverse complement strand
ATACAGGGATGGAAAAAAAAATTCAGAGGGAAAGCTGAACACAAAGAAAATATATGTGTAGTAATCTTATTTGAATTTCCACCCTTGATAAGCCATGCTTATGATTATTATCCTCTGTATAGTTATTGTTAACTCTTCAGCATTTTTTTTTAAATTCTTTTTACTGTTTCTTTGATAAATACAAAATAAAGAAAAAAATATAGGAAGGAGATTGGGAACACTCTTAGTGGTCATATTGTGATAAACTAATGATCAAACTTGTAATGATGATTGTAACATATTTTTATTACTTTTTTCAAATGTTACAATACACTTAACAAGAAAGCCAGCTTAATGAAGAAAGGGTTTATTTTGCTAATTGACAGTGGTGGCAGAAATAAGAGATCATTAGCCACATTGTGTCTACCAATAAGACGTAGAGCATGATGATTGTTCACATTCAGGTTCCTATTTTGTCTTTCTCTAGTATTGATACCCAGGCCACAGATAATTCCAGCTACATTCAATCCACACACTAGTCAGTCACATCCACTTCTTAAAGCTTTTACAGATATGTCCAGAGATGTGTTAGTGTTTGACTCCAAATCAACTTGGTGAAAACCAACCAACACACACCAACGTAGACACATGCTAAATTTGCACAGTGCCTCCAGAACACAATACACTAAATAGAAAAGTTATTTTCAATATTTATTTCTAAAATTATTAATATATATAAACATAGTTTAAAAGCGTTAAACCTGAATTCAATTTTCACTAATAATAAATTCATGGGAACAAACAGCCAAAACTGTTAACTCCACACACCTATTTGATAGGGTGTGGTCCTTTCAGAAGGCACAAAACAAGTTATGTTCTGCAGTTTCCAGGGTGACTTGGGTTTCTTCTATTCTGTAAAAATCCCAAATAGTTTTATATATAGGATTTAATAAAGTCTGAACTGATGGTAAGATGAAAAATATTTTTTTAATTTAAGAATGACTGGACATAATTATCATGCAATCAGCTGTGTTCTTGAGTTCTTTTTAGTCTAATGTAGAAGAGTATGCAAATGGGCATACGCTATGAAATGTAATGAAATGTAAGGTATATTATCTTATTCATTGGAAAATACTGTTCAATATGTTTGATATTAATTTTCTATTAATACTCAAATATTTATATTTTCAAATATTAATGTTCAGATATTATTGATTTTATCTTTCTCATGAATGAATCCACAATTGCTCTTATAAAACCTCTAATGACTGGTAGACTATATCTGTGCTATCAGCAGTAGTGATATTTTCTAAGACAGAACCTAATAGTTAATGTAACTGCTTTATCTATGTTTATAATGCCAATTTACAATGCCTAATAATCTAATGAGAACATGTTACAAGTTTCACTAGATTTGCAAGAGATTGGCTTTAATACCTTGACTTCTTTCACTGTGATATTAAAGGAGCAATCAACAGGTCTTACAACCAAGTCGGCTCACCTGGGAAAATAATACAAGAAAGCACATTTTCAGCTTCATTGACTGAATATATACTTGTACCAAAGTTCATATATTAAAAAGCCTAACCCACCTGTGATATAAGTGAGAACTGGGTCTTTAATAAGTAATGAGGTCAAGCAAGTAAAGCCTTCATGAACAGCCTGGGGATCTAAAAAGCATGTGCAATAGCTCATTTTCCTTCATGAAAAAGCACCTCTAGAAGTCTGCAGTTTGTAACCAAGAAAGAATTTCATTATAAACCAAAGTGCCAGCATCCCTTGGAATTCTAGACTCCAGAACTATGATAAATAAGCTTTAGTAGTTTTAGAGTCATCTAGTCTATGGTAATTTGCTATAGCAGTATGAGCTAGAGAAGATACTGGGTTATTATAAATAAGCCATAAATTACATCATTTCCAGGCAAATGAGACATTCCAATTATTGGTTGCAATGAAACATCTCTCCATAGATATAGGAATCTTAAATAACAAGGAACCAAGAAAAGCTTGCTTTGGTAGTTGTACTTTGGATTGCTTTGGGGAATTAGACACAAATGGGTCATTGATAGGTCAAACACCCAACCAAGACTCGAGGTGAGTGTCTTCCATTTATTGTGCTGTATTCAAAAGTCTCCATGCAGTCTCCTTAGGTGGGTGAGTTTGTGAATTGTAACAGGCTGGCCACATTAAAGTAGAAATAACTGTACAATCATGGTATGATATTTTACATTGTTTTTATTCTGAATAGCATAAAGTAACAAATTGGCATACATTCCCTATTATTCTTTATAAAAATTATTATAGCTATAGTCTAAAAGCTTTAAATATTAACTATCAAATTACCTCAAAGTAAATGTACTAAGGAAGAGATCTTCTGCTCAGCTCCTTCTATCCTTGAATGTCTTCGTCTGCCTGCCTGCCTGTGAATGTAATTTACAGAGTAAATATGGATTAAAGAGGCCTGCAGAGAGTTTTTAAAAGTATATGTAGTCTGGATTGATAAAATAATGGTTCATGAGGTCTGCTGAGAAGAACCCGCTGCCTGATTCAGGCCACTTTGGGTCATAGCTTTGAGAGCGAACCTGCAAGGGTCGAAATGAAGGAGGAATACTGACTGACTGACAGAAGTCAAGACATGTGTGCAGAAGGCAGGACATATGTCATGGCTGAGCCAAGCTGAAGCCCAAGAAGAGTCTGGCATTCTCTGCTTATTTATCTTTGCTGTATGTGCATGCCAATTCTAGGTGACAGCCTGTCTGCAGATATCAATTTACAAGGTTTGAATGTTTATAACCTTAAGTGACATACTGTTTCCTCTTGATTAGGAGGCATGCTTCATTAAAGAAGTATAAATAACTTCTTCCTTAATGGTTGAGGATACAATGGGAAGTTACATCAGATCTATCTCAATCTCAGCTTTCCAACTCCTGAACTGAAGAAAATAAATATGTATTGTTTTCTCTGAGGAAAAAGCATTGAATGTTGAGTTAAAGGTCTCAGATACAAAAGGCTTGAATCTTAAGCTATATTTCCAAATCTAAAATATTTTCCAGATATGGGTGCTTAAACCTAGGACCTTCATTATGTTACACTAAAAACTCTCTACCACTATCTGTTGCTTACATATTATGCCAAGTTTGGCATTTTGTGATAATATCCCCAACAGACCACGATGTGAACTAATCTCCAATTATGATTGTATTTCAAATCTAAAACTTCTAGTTCTATTTATTTTTGAAACTGCCTGACTCACTCTTGAGGGAGGGGGAGAAACTGGATCTGCCAGGAGTGGAGACTGATCTAAGCAATATTGGGTCAGTGGGACCATGGGACTGTCTGCTGCCTGCCCAGGGAGGGGATGGGGAGTTGTGGAGAAGAAAGAATGACCTGATGTGGTGGGAGGGGGAAGGGACCTTGAATAAGGATATACAAGGATAGAAAGTGTGACTTCTTTGTTCATAATAATAAAAAAGAAAAAAAAATTACATTAAAACTTAAAAATAAGAAAAGAAAATATTGTGCCATGTGTAAATAAGACTTCCTTAAACATTGAGAAGGAGTAGGATGCATGGGTAGTCTGTCACTGATTACTTTGAAGCAACAGGTTTCTCAATGGGGGCTGGCCACACCCCACTCAGGGTCCTGACACCCCCAAAGCTACTCTTCTAGGTCTCCCCCAATAACACCTGAATGTCACTACAAGAATCATTTCAATTTCAGATGATGAAAATGCTTGCTGACTGTTTCTGAACTGCTGCATAATGCACTTTTCTGTGCTTTATACTAAACTTACTGATAATCTACAAGGAAAGCTTTCTCTGTGATCCCATGACTATGACGTCTTTATCTGAGAACTTCTATATTCCTCTATAGACCGAGTCTGAATTTTAGGTTTCTCTAAATGGATGACCATAATTAGAAAAATGAGCTTAAAATACATGTCTGGACAAGTTTCTTAATTTAAGATTCATAACATAATGATACCAATGTTTCTTTGTGATGGTATAATGGCCTTTTTTGATTGCATAATTACTCTAGGTTATAGCTAACAGATTCCCCAATTACTTCCATTCAAAAAACACTATAGGGAAGGAAATCTGCACCCTCCATCTTCAGGCAACAGTAATTCTGCAACTATACAAGGGTATTAACATGTTTCTACCTGGAGTAAATAGGCATTTGTTTTTATCTTCCCTGAGAAATGCTAATGCAAAAATTTCACATGGGCATCTATAACAATAAGTATTTTCTTCAATTCTAAGTAAGAAAAAGTAATAATATCAGAACTGAACAGCAGGACCAAAGCTCATACTGCAAAAACCTCTTCAGGTATAACAGAATAAATAAGACAATTATTTTGAAAATTGAGTTTAAGCATGCACTTAGTTTATTAAAGAACATAAAAGAATACTTCTATATCATATAGCTTAGTCATGTTGCCTAATACATATGATCTCCATATTTCTCTAAATTTTTTGGAGGAACTTGTATTTAAATTAAAAGGCCAGTGTTTTGACAAAAGGAACAGTGATTTATGTTTCTTCAAAAAAATGTTGTTGAAGTTGAAGCCCTTCCCTGCACACAGCCTTGGTACCTGAAAGACATTTGCTTTGAGAAACAAACACACAAACAAAATGTACTAGGATTTTTAAGCTGCATGTTCGCAGCAGCAGATTATTTAGCATGAGTATGAGATTAAAAGTACTGAAAGTTTTAAAACTGACTTGATGATAATTGTAGTGACTACAGTTAGAAAGTAGCAAAAAGGAGTTTCAGAAATTATCCTCAGGGTCTTACTCATAGGAATACATGACTGAGTGTTGTTACTAAGAACACAGATTTCTATGAAGCATGTGAGTCCTTCTAGTAAGGGGTGGGCCTGGACCCTGTAGAACTTCTTTAGTTTCAGACTCATATCAAAAGGGAGGGGTGTTTTTCTTTTAACATGTTTTCCCAAACCATACTTTATAATTTTATATCCTGGAAAGAATTTTCAAATACTTAATATTAGATGCAATTTTATAGTATGAACCCCTTTGCCAGATGTCTTTAAAATTTCTCAATAAAAGGGCACATATTCAGTCAACCAATTGAAAAAAAGACATTTCAGCTGCTTTTGTAAATTCTACTAGCAGAATCCCCACAGTGTTTTTTATTTTTAATGTTGTGATCAATATCGTTTGAGCAATCACAAACTCAGCATCTACTCTAGGTCTGTATTAAAACAAATATGAAGGCAAAGATACAGATAATGTAATTGTTGCCATTAAATTATTTATGTATTCTTACATGGGATGACATATTCAAATGAGATCAATAGTACTCATCCATTGTAAAAGGAGAAAAAGTCAAGATTATTTTTTCAAGATCTGTAAAAAATTGTGTTTGGATTTTGATGGGAATTGCATTGAATTTGTAGATTGCTTTTGGTAAGATTGCCATTTTCACTAGGTTGATCCTACCTATCCAGGAACATCAGAGATCTTTCCATTTTCTTATATTCTCTTCAATTTCGTTCTTCAGAATTTAAAGTTTTTGTCAAACAGATTTGATAGCAGCAATATTCATAACATCAAGAACCTGGAAACAACCTAGATGCCCCTCAACTGAGGGTTGGATTAACAAGATGTGGTACATCTACACAATGGAGTACTACTCAGTAGTAAGAAAAAATGATATCCTAAAATTTGCAGGCAAATGGATGGATATGGAAAATATCCTCCTGAGCAAGGTCTCACAATCCCAGAAAGATAAGTAGGGGATGTACTCACTCATTAGTGGACTTTAAACAAAAAGCAAAGCATACCCAAGCTGCAAACCACAATCAATAAACAGCTTGAAATCTGAAGCAAGGTGGACAGGCACCTTGGAGCCCATTCCCTCCAGAGGAACATCTGACCCAATCTTGATGTTGGGGTGAAGAAAGCGGGTTTGCCTGGAGTGGATGCTGAACTAAGCTACCTTGGGACCTTGGGACCTCCCGTCCTTGCTGGGGAGGAGATAAGGAAATCTGGAGAAGAGAGAGTGACTGGGAGGGGCTGGAGGGGGAAGGGAGTTTGAACAAGGGGTACATGGATAAAAAATGAGATTTTATTCATAATAAATTAAAACAAATATCAATAAAAATTAAAATAAGTAAACCAAAAAAAAAGATGTCTAAGATGGTTGTTAGTAAGGAAGCATTGTTATGTGAAAGATTCTGAAGACAAGAGATAACACAAATCATTATTGAAAAAGCATCGGACACTGCACTCCACCCCCATTTTTGGCAAGGGAACAGAAGAGATGCTGGACTGACAACCCAACTCTTTTCCTCCTAGTTCTCTTTGTATGTCTTTCCTTGTGACTCATCTGGCATGTCCATGGCATTAGTGTTCTATGCTTTCCCACTGAGGTCTTTTTTAAAGGTTGCGGGTTCATTCTGTTCACTATTATCTAACATGTAAAATGCTGGTCAGAGAAGAATGAAGGAGTTCCTATTTTCTCTAAAAAAGAAAAAATGAAAGAAAGAAAAGTCAAGATTTACATTATAATGCATTTGGATGTAGAATGTCTTCCAAGTTACTTTAATTTTCAACTTCTCTCTCTCTGTGTCTCTCTGTCTCTGTGTGACTTTCACTGTATATTCTTTTCAGTCCCTTTGTAAAACTGATTCCTAAATTTTCTATTCTTCCATGACATTACAACTTGTGTTGCTTTCTTAATTATATTTCTGCATTGTTTATTGCTTGTGCATGAAGATAGAGAGTAGTGGGTTTTACATGTTGGCATTAAAGATTTTTATTAAAACCATTTAATTAAAACTTATAAAAGCAAAACATGTTCAGATTTGGAGGTTACCATGTTTCACCAAGTCACCATATATTTCAAAAGAGTGGAAGGATTAAAAATGGTGGTTTTACCATAAAGAATGATAAACTGTTGATAAACTAGATAAATGCAACTTAATTTGGACAATATATACTATAAACATGTATTGAAATATCATATACTCTTTACATTTAGTTTGTGAGTGTGCATATATGTGTAATATATGCACTACGTACTGATTTAAACATGCATAAATGTGCACATAAATATCTAAATAGACCAGGAGAGGCTTTTAGATATTCCACCCTACCAGTCTCAAATATTTTCATAAATATTTTCTCACTGGGCCCACAGCTGATTGTTTCTGCCCTAGCAATTATCCACAGTGCTGAGGTTACAGGAACCCATACCTTCACACCAGATCCATTTACTAGACTATTAGGAACCTGAACCTATCTTCCCAGGCTTATGCAGAACATGTTCTTAATCCTGAGTAATCCACCCAGCCTCAAAATTTTAATGACAGATTCAGTCAATGGAATGGTTGCATGTGTGGTTTTCTTCTTTCTTGCAAAGTGTTATATGGCACTGATGAGTCATCATATGTTGAATTCCCCACACACTTCAGAAGTATCTGTACTGTTTTAATGTTATCCAGCTCCTCTAACATGTTGCTGAATTCACTTTCCAAGTACTTTAAAGGAATTCCGCAACTACAATTATGAGATTGTATGTGACCTTCTTTATTTGTGACATCTCCTGGTTTAAGATCAGGACAATGCTTGCCTTGTAGTGTGATCTAGGACTTGACTTTTTTTCCCAGTTCAGAAATGAGAATACTTTCAAAATTACTTTTAAATACATTAGGGAATGTATTTCCAGGTCCTTTTATCTCCTTCAATTTAAATGCTACCTAAAGTCACCTACTAATTCCTTCTGATACTTAATGACTGCATTCTGTAAGGAGAAAACTGCGAATCAATCTCCCCAAGACCCAGCAATACCACTTCTGGGTGTATACACTAAAGAGGCACATTCACACTCCAAAGGTATTAGCTCAACTATGTTCATAGCAGCATTATTTGTAATAGCAAGAACCTGGTAACAACCTAGATGTCCCTCAACTGAAGAATGGATTAACAAACTGTGGTACATCTACACAATGGAATACTACGCAGCAGTAAGAAAAAATGATATCCTAAAATTCGCAGGCAAATGGAGGGATTTGGAGAATATCCTCCTGGGCGAGGTATCACAATCTCAGAAAGATAAGCAGGGGTTATACTCACTCATTAGTGGTCTCTAAACAAACAAACAAGAATAAAGCCAAGCATGCCCAAGCTGCAAACTACAACCACTAAACAGCTTGGGATCAGAAACACCCTGGACTGACCCTTCGAACCCTACTCCACCTATAGAAACACCTGACTCACTCTTAAGGGAGGGGGGACAAAACTAGATTTGCCAGGAGTGCTTGGATCAGTGGGACCATGGAACTGTCTGCAGCCTGCCCAGGGAGGGGATGGGGAGTTGTGGAGAAGAAAAAATGACCTGATGTGTTGGGAGGGGGAAGGGACCTTGAATGGGGGTATACAGGGATAGAAAAAAAAATCCAGTTACCACTTTCTGCTAAGAAAATAACTCATGAATAAACACATATAACATAGACATTTATTGGCATTATTTATCTAAAGATAAATGAAATTCACAGAAGCATGGCGTGAAATGGAAACTTCTGGATGTTTGAAGGTATGGAAATAGGCATGGGGCAGTTTTTTGTTTTGTTTTGTTTAAGTAAAAATGTTCTCTGGAATTTCTACAATAACTAACAGTGCTTCATAGTGTACTTCAGAATTAAGAATTGCTTCTCACCCTTTTGGGACTCTCTTCTTCCTATTGGGTTGCCATGACTAGCGTTAGTATGAAAGCATTTGTCTTGTCTCACTGGATCTTATTTTGTCCTGTTTGGCTGGCATCTTGGAGGACTGCTTTTTTTCTGAAGAGGAGGATGAGGGGCAGTAGATGGGGGAAGAGGAATAGGGAAAGGAGGAAGGCATGAAAGGAGGAGAAACTGGTGGGGATGTATTATATGGGAAGAATTTTTCAATAACAAAATAAAAGAAATAATGCTTCTATAAATAACCAATTAATTTGAATCTGCATCTTTTAGACTGAAAAGTTTCTTTGGGAAGAAGAGGGTGAGACATTAATTATGCAAAAGACAGTATTAATGATTATTTTATACAGTGTCAAAGTGAAACTAGGCAATAATAATTTTTTGCAATGTATTTCAAAATCTCTAGGAAAATTATGAACTCGGAAAATCTATTTCCAAATCAAAAGTTTATTTGTGTATGTTATTTAAATCGAGATTGGCTATGCTCATGTCACAAGCAAATGAAGATTCCTCACTGAGCTGGCTTGTATTCAATAACAGGCAGATCTTACTAGGGCCAGCGAGACGCCACAGTAATAAGGGTGCTTGTTTTCTGAAACAGAAACATACCAACACAACACATGGTTATATATATAAATGTATGCATTTTGTTATGTTTTGTTTTATATCTACATGTATATAACATGTAGTAAGACAGAAAATGCTAGATGTCTTGTCTGTTCCAGCCATTCTTCCTTCATGCTTATAGGAATGTACTAAAATGATATTGTGAATAAGGAAGAAGTGTCTGGAACTCCTCGGTGGTTATGTCTTCACTCTCACGTAGCACATGTCCTCTAACATGTTCACCGTGCTCTAAAAGATAACTAAAGTAGATAAATTCAGTGGTGTTAAGGGGGCTTTGGAGGTCCTTAGCTACAGTGAAATGTAGAACACGGACAAACAAAACTCTATAACTCTAGGTTTCCTCAAGAATCAATCTCCTCACATCTTAGGCATTATTATCAACAAGTTTAGGTCCCACTAATATTGTGTTTGATACTCACTCCAGAAATATTAAGAAGTAGAGCTCTAGAAATGCATTTAGAGTATGAGGGCAAATCTTTTATGAATGACTGCCCTAAACATGTCCAAACAGTGCTTGGCCATTCTGTCCAATATGTGAGGAGATTGCTATAAGACAACAACTTTGGAGAGAAAGTGTTAACATTCAAAATAAAAAACCTCTCCTACCTTGGTCTTGAAATTCCTTAGCTCTAGAATTGTAGGAGCATACTTTTGTGGTTTCTAAATTATCCACTGTGATCTTTATGTAATATGGAGGCATGAAAGGCATGAGAAAGTTTACTTTTGATTACTGTTGTTGCCTTTCTGTGAACAATACATCTGGCTCGTGTGAATTCTCTATATTCCTGAACTAATGCAAGTCCTGGGGTCCTGGGACTCATTTAGAGTCTCGGGCAAAGCTCCTCATGGTACTAGGATGGCTGGAATAGCTGTGTCTGAGTATCCATTAGACTAAGAAACCTATAACTATACCTCTGCTTGATTCTAAGAAAATATAGTGTGAATACAATTATTTATGGGAATGGAAATTTAGTGAGCATGAGCTAATAAATATGTATTACACATATATATAAAACCATAACACTATATCCTAAATATGTATAATTACTATGTGTTATTAAAGATATATATAATTATTTTCAATTAAAATATAAGCAAATATTTAACTTATATAATAATTATTAACTATAAGATTATATTAAAAATTCAAAGTCTATAAAAGACATGGACAACATGAGTTATCGTTCTATAAATAAAGATTTATTAATACAGTGGTTTGCATAGTTTTTTGTAAGCCTTAACTTATATAAAACTTTGGATTTTCTGTTAAGATAGGAAGAGACATTTAGATAACATTAAAGGTAGAGATCTTTTGTGATAGATTTTTATACATCATATGTATTTGTGAGTGTTAGAGAGAAAATTAATATTAATTAGAATCATCATCACCTGAGTAAACATTTCCTGGAAGTCAAGTACCTGGAAGTTATTGGAATTAAGATATTAATTAAACTGTCACTTTGAGTCTGCATAGAGGGTCCAAAGTCAGCAATATATATTTTCTACTGAATATAGGCTTTCTTTCTGTAGCCAAATACCCCTAGGAATGATCAATGTTTGAAGTCAAAACTTCTTTTATTCAACTTGCTTTTATGGATTATCTTAGCTATTGGTTAAGATACAATTTACACAAAGTAATGTTGTTGTTCATGTAGATGTACATGGTTAGAAGATGACCACAAAAAGGAACAGATTCCATCACATTGAACAAAGAACAATTAACAGGTTGTTTGTCATTCAGATATTACAGGGGTCAACATAAAGGCAAAAATATTTTATAAAGATCATTCTGAGCTGAAGTTTGAAACAATAAATAAGCAGTATCCTAAAGTCAACAAGAGGAGATACTGCATGCACATATATAGAGCAATGAAATAAAGAAATTATTCAGCTAAATTTATGGGATGTGGGGAGACTGAGGAACGGGCCTATGACAAGAAAATGGGGCTTGGTCATGCTAGCATGAATCTTTCTTATTTTTGTTTTTCTTTTTATTTATTTATTTATTTATTTATTTATTTATTTATTTATTTATTTATTTATTTATCATTTATTTGCCTTGGTGTTTGCCTGGAACTGGAACTACAGACAGTTGTGAGCTGCCATGTGGGTGCTGGGAATTGAACCCGGGTCCTCTGGAAGAGCAGATGGTGCTCTTAACCGCTGAGCCATCTCTCCAGCCCCGCTAGCATGAATCTTTAATGTTCTTTAAATCAGCTGATAGCTGAGGAAAAATGTATTGAGCAAATCCTAGTAAATATCTGAACTCTACAGAAAATTTTGTCTTCCTATGCTTTACTATATCCTTACACACAATTCTTGCTTGTAGTCATTATATACATTTGGCCCTACTATTTTAAGTAATATTTTAAAGTATTGCAGGGCATTTTACCTCGGCACCCCTTGGGGAAGGAAGTGAGAAAGCACAGTTCCAACAAAGCAGGCACCAGGAGTCAGGTAAGAAGACTCTATTAAAATAAATGGCAGTCCTGCAGACTCATTTATTGCATATGTGGGGCAAACCTGTATCTCCCCTCCTAATTTCCCATTGTCTGTTGGAGACTCGCTCTGCAATGTTATCTCTCTCTCATTTGGGTCTCCAGCATTGTAATATCCACATAGACTGTCACAGAAAGGGAATGGAGACAGAAGTATAAATAATATAGAGGTGTGTGGCAGGCTTTTTTTTTTTGGCACCAACCAGCTCCCAAATCATGACACAGAGACTTCATGTTAGTTATGAGAGCTTAGTCTTTTTTTTTTTTTTTTTTAAATATATATATATTTTTAAACTTTATTTTATTTATTTATTTGCCTTGGTGTTTTGCCTAGAACTGGAACTACAGACAGTTGTTAGCTGCCATGTGGGTGCTGGGAATCGAACCCGGGTCCTCTGGAAGAGCAGAGGGTGCTCTTAACCGCTGAGCCATCTCTCCAGCCCCGAGAGCTTAGTCTTATCTTAGTGTCTTTATCTATATGTTTTGCCTTAGGATTTTTTTTTACCCTTCTTTCATTCTGTAAATTTTATTTTCCAGTTTCCTCTGTATCTGGGTGGCAGGTACCTGACTTCTCCCAGGTATCACCCTCTCTTCCTTGCCGTTCTCTCTTCTTTCTCATTTCTGAACCTAGATTCTTCCTCCTATTTATTCTCTCAGCCTGGTAGTCCTGCCTATCCCTCCTCTGTCTAGGCATTAATTGTTTAGCTTTTTATTAGACAAATCAGGTGTCTTTGGTAGACAAAGTAAAACAGAAACATATCTTTATATAATTAAACAAATGCAGCATAAAAATATAACACATCTTAGCCTAATTAAAGTAATATTCCACAACATAAACAAATGTAGCATATCTTTATCTAGGTAAACTAATATTCCACAGTGGAGGTGAAAATAAGTTAGTTAGATAATTGGATAGTCAAGTATTCTGCCAATCATCTCCACGAAGAGCTGGACTGGGTCCCTGCTCTGTATGTATTCTATATGTTCTGGGTTACATCTGTAATAACAGTATACTATTGTACATCTCTCTACAACTTCAAGAAAGAAGAATTCTATTCATTTTGAGTTCTAAAAACATATTGCGCATCATCAAAACATTTGCCAAGTGTTTATATGCAAGTCAATGGCCAAGTGCATGTAGAATTTGAAGTCAGCCAGTCTTGGAAACATATACTTTGGCAACAGTATATGCTTTATAGAAAAACTGAGTTTTGGCCAAAGTCATGCAATCAAGGATTCAGAATTTCTACTTCTCACTAGCTAACTGTCGCGCGCCACCTCGCCAGCAAGGAACACGCAACACCGGATCCTTCCCTTTGTAGTTTATTTGGGCCTTTAATTATCTTATTATCTCTCACTCACTCACTCACTCTCACTCTCAGACATATGACGAATGACCCCGGGGGGAAGTCTGCTCGTGGCTAAATATCTTTTGGGCTTCCAATCCTGGTAAGCCATGTAGACATTGCCCATAGGTCTCTAGGCGCCGGAAGCAAGCCACTATCTTCGCCTACAGCCAATAAGGAGTTGTTTACTCTCTAGAGCACTCACCTTCAGAAAAGGTGGAAGGCAGAAACCAGCGCCACCTTTAGGGCGTGGTACAACGCAGCTCCCTACAGCTAACCAGACTGAGATGGCAAGGTCACTTTCTAGACACTGTGTAGGGAGCTGCGTTGTACCACACCCTAAAGGTGGTGCTGGTTTCCGCCTTCCACCTTTCTGAAGGTGAGTGCTCTAGGGAGTAAACAACTCCTTATTGGCTGTAGGCGAGGATGGTGGCTTGCTTCCAGCACCTCGGGACCTATGGGCAATGTCTTCGTGGCTTACCGGGATTGGAAGCCCAGAGGGTATTTAGCCCTGAGCAGACCCCCCCCTGTCGTTCTTGAGAGAGTGAGTCGTTTGTCTGAGAGTGAGAGTGAGAGTGAGTGAGTGAGAGACAAGGAGATAATTAAAGGCCCAAATAAACTGCAAAGAGAAGGATCCGGTGTTGCGTGTTCCTTGCTGGCGAGGCTGCGCGCGACAACACTGCACATACCACAGAAGATTTTTTAACACTTAGCATTTGTCAAGAGCAGCCAGAGTCATCTGGGGAAGTATTCTGCCCATATACTGACTTTAACATAAAAGAGAGAGTGTTAGAGAGTAGTATACAAGTCTATCCTATGGTTCAGAGATGCATCAGATAGAAATACTTCATCAATAAAAATGTTTTCTTTTGTTTGTGGCAATGTATATTTTAAAGTTTTCATTACTTTCCAATAAAGAGCCAGATGTGTTGAGTGCTCATGAAGGAGAGGAACCTATAGGAGGCTTTTGCCTTCCCAAAGAATGAAAACCCCTGCTGCTAACTGAAGCTCATGATTTATATCATTGAATGTATCTGTCCTATTTTGCTCTGGTGACTGGTAATTCAAAAACAACAACAATGGGGAAAAACAGACAAAAAAAGAACTAAAAATACCTTAAGCAACATTACATGTCTTTACTTTTGGCAGAAGTATCAATTAGATACAAAATTCATAGGGCTTGCACAGAGATTTGATAGTTATCTATGGAGATGTTTGGTTGCTTTACCTTACATAGCTGAGTTAGACATACTTTGAGTCCCTAAAACTGAAGTAGAGACACATGCTTCATATTAAATATCTCACTGGGAAGTAAGAAGGGAGGAAGCATGTGTGTCTGTGACATTCATAGGAGGAATGTGTAGATAAAGGCTAAATTCAAGACATAACTTTCCTGTGGAGGCAATTGGCTACTTTAATATGAAAACCTCTCTCTCATCTCAGAGCTCTTTGGGGATATTAATGGGACAGAATTCTAGAAATTTTGAAAGAAGCTGCAGTTTCAGAAAGTAGATACCATAATATAAAAAAAAAAAAAAAGATGGACCCAGGAGAACATCCTGAAAAAGAATTGACAAGGTAAAAACAGAGACAGGCAGTGAGGAAATCAGAGGAATTACTGGAGAAATAACATATTTGGAGGATAAATAAAAATTGTAGCACTTGGAAGAAAGAATGTAAAGATGAAGTGCTGTTAGGAAAGACCTGTAATTTCTTTTATAGTTCAATGCAGATTGGTGCCAACATCTCCAGGAGCCAAGCAGCTGCACTTCCAGTAAATCCAGGATGCAGGTGATGAGCAGAGTCTGGCTACTTCTAATCTGTTTTTCAGAGACATATTGTGTCTAGTTTTCAAATGTGAGCCAGATAGATTTCTTTTCTTGGAAAGATAAGCACAATAAACACCCATCAGAACTTCTTGGCTTCCCTTTATATTTTCAAGACTTGGTAGCCCCGGGTCTTTCACACATATTTTAATTTTTCTGAGAAAGATAATAATAACACACACTTTGTAATTGGCAATTTGGAATGTATGTACAGGACAACTTTCTATCCTCTGGAATAAGCAAGTACTCTTGTTCTTTAATGAAGATTATGGCAATTAGCAATGAGTATGTGACATGTGTGTGCACTTGCTAACGTGTTCATGTCTTCATGCACACACACACACACACACACACACACACGCACACAAAATGTGTGTTAATAAGTGATGGCTAGAAAAAGCAAGAACAAAATAAATTCTTGCAGTATTGACAAGGGTTTTTAAGAATATGGTATATTTAGGAAAATTATGCCTACTTTTTAAGTAGCCTAAATTTAAAAATATATATGTCCAAAGATTTTTCCGAGTATCCACTGAGGTCTTAACTTAGCAATCTGCACAACAGAGCAATTTCCAGATCCTTTTTAAGCATTTAATATCTTGGAAAAATAAGAAGTAGCTTGAGGGATCCCATAAAGCATGGTCACTGAAGAAATTTATTCACAATGTGTTTAACTAATGAATAACTCATCAAGCACTGGTGTTTATTTTGAGATTCAGAGAACGAGCACAATTGTACAGCATTCTTAGCAAACATTTAGCTTTCCTTCACTTATCTACATTACTTTTGCAGAAAGCTTTGTAAACTACTGAATGAAAGTTCCTAGGGACCGAGATCATTAATTTTTTAACCCTAATTCCATTGACTTATAATGCTTAACTCAATGCTATATTATATGATTCCCATGAAAAGAACAGTGAGATATAGTTTATGTAAAGCTAACTTTGATCATTACTTCACATGAGATCTTGCTCTGAGCCCAAGTATGAGGAAGTGATATTTTTCATATATTTTCTATGTTACATAGGAAAATAAAGTTGTCAATAATGTCTTATACAGCTGTCTAACTTGATTTTTCCTTTTTTGTATTGTGCTTTGAATTAATTTTATTGAGGTGTCAGTTAGTAAGGAAAGAACAGAGTCCAGCATACAAAATTGACTTCACAGATAGCTTCAACTAATAAAATCCCCTATTTTAAATGCATTTTCTAAATACATGGACATTATGGGATTAACCAATCACTTCTTGACTAATTTAAGTCTAACTCTACACAATGAAACCTATACCTGGCACCATTATCAGGCAAACAAATAAACAAAACCTGTAGCTAGACAGCTCTGAAGCCTTAGGGGAGAATTTACTATTATTCTGCTAATGGAACATAGTACTAAACCAAGTCCTAATGACTTAATTTTATACCCATAGTTCAATGATGTCTCAAACTTCATTTTTTCAGCTTCTACTTTCAATAGATTGTGATATACTCAGAGGCCCACAATTGGCCAATGTTCAAAGAGTAAAAGACTACAGAATGTTCAGCCAAAAAGGGACCTTATTTGTTGAACCTTCCACAATAGGAAGAGTCAGCATAAAGAGCGTAAGAGCTACTGGTGGTAGCTGGCCTAGAATAAAATATTTTCTAGACCTATCAGAGAAACTGTCCATGCAAACTCACAGCAATTATCCCAGCATGCATGAAACCTGTGCAAACCCAAACCTGATCAAATCCCAGCATGGGAACAAGAGTCAAATACGCATCTCATCCCTAGACACAGAGTGAATTCAAATTACTAGCTGTTGGCACAGGGACAGGCAATTTTCTCTAAAACCGTAGGCCTTAATAAGTTGACAATGTGATTGTGGAAGAGTACACTTCTAAGTGATGTGGGCAGCAAAAATTGGTCTCAAAATTTTATTTTAAAAAGAAAAGTATGCAAAGTAACTAATTAAATTTACAGAATTAAAATATTTTAAGAGCAGAAAGACCATCACACTAACAAACTGCAAAAAGAAAAACTAAATATTCATAGCATTAATTTAAATCCATTATTGATTTTAAAACTCTTGCTGAATTAATAAATTTAAAGCTATGTTAATCTTAAATTCTGCCAATCCTCTTGTAAATGTCTTGCAATGCTTGCTTGAGGATGAACAGGACTCAGGGTACAGTAGTGATTGTACACAATATTTTACTATTGAATTTAACTGGGGAAGAAATATCTCACTGTAAGACAATTTTATGAAGGGTTTTGTAAGGGTACAGCACTACCTTAAAAAAGCAATACTTAAATAATTAATTACTTATATAATATTTTTCATAATAGTGTATAATGGATTTGCAAAAGCAACAATGCATTGAAGCTCTATCATTAATGGGAACAAAAACTTTAAGATAGCTAATTAAATTCTAGGTAGAAATACCCAGTGGTATAGACCTGTACTCCCAGCTACTTATGAAGTTGAGACAGAAATTGTGCTATGCCAAACAGGTTCAAGGTCAGCCTGAGCAATTTGTAAGAGTCTGTCTCAAAACAAACAATAAAAAGAGCATATGATATAGTTCAGGGGTGGGGGATGGGGCACAGATCAGGGACAGAGCACTTATTTAGTATGCTTAAGGTGCTAGTTTTAACTTAGTACTGGATATAGCCAAACTCTGTATAACATTAAATTCTAAATGCTTTCATGATAGTAGGTGGACTGGGTGTTTGTTAAATTAGTTTCCTGATCAACTTCCTTCAATTTTATGTTTTGGAGTTATATTTTTAATTAGAACATATTGAATATTCTTGTATCAGCAGGTGATGGTGGTACACATTAAATTACAGCACTAGGAAGACAGAGGCAGTTGGATCTCTGTGTTTAGGCCAGCCTGGTTTTCAGAGAAAGTTACAGGTCAGCTAGAACTACACAGAAACTCTTAATAGAAAACCCAATATATTTTATATATTCCTGTATTACACATGGTATTTCCAATATTTAAATTATTACAAGAACAAAAGTCTTCAGTGTAGCAAAATTCTGGAAGATGTTGAAGTAAGTGTATTAGAAAGTTATATCTCCCTCAGTAATCATAGCTCAGTCTCTGAACACAGATGGAACACTTCACACTGTATATGTACCACAAGTGTGTCTTTTTATATATACTATATACAGGCTGCCAAAGCTATTTTCACTCTGGGAATCATGAACTGAAATTTTTTAACTCATGTGTATTAATAATCAATGTCCTAAAGTCATACCAGCATATATTTTAGGCTAACACTTCCCTTTCTGGCTTTATTTTCAAAGTATAGAAAGAAAATGGGGATTTTCATTGCACAACAAAATAAATGTAATTTTTGAATAAATATACATTCATAAACATACATTTCATAACTGCCTGACACAAAGTATACAGATTCTGTCAGGGGCCCTGTAAGTTGTTCTTGTAGTAACAAAATAGTAAAACTATATGCTTTATGATATTAGTTCCTCTTTTTCTAATATTTAATCCACAATAGTAGCAGTAATAATAATCTCCAAACCAAAGGAAAAAGAAGAAAATTTAATTTACATGGATATCCACCTCTTACAGTTTTCTAGTCTTTTGTATTTTTATATTCATGAATATGAAGTAAATGGGTATATATTAGGCTCAAGAAAGACAGAAAAAGCACTTGAACTGAGAATTATATTTCTTCAAAATACAGATTGGTTTTTCTAGAGTATACTGAACCCTAAATATGTAACTTGAATGGTTTTTAAATGCTTTGTTTTGATGTATCTGATAAAATTGTGCCTTTTTTTCTGAGTAGGATTATAGTCTTTGCAAACCCTAAAGAAGTAGCATTATACTGTGTGGGACAATAGAATGTCTTTAGCTTAATGCTCATACATAGAAGACAAAAAACACAGTGATGGCAGCATGCTGAGAAGTATTAAACCAGTTCTTTGAAGGGATTTTTAAAAATTATTGATTCATAGTATTATTCAGTTTTTGTAGCATATAGATTACAAAGCACAAACAGAATGCAACTACAATCTAAAGTTTCTGAAAAAATAGCAATTAACTGCCATGAGCCATCTACAGTGTTTCTGGTACCTCTACTCCATATGATCATGTTTCTCAAAAATATATGCAATGATATGTCTTGAATGATATAACTTTTAAAAATGGAATCATAAGGAGCATTCACTGATAGCATGCAATATTTAGTAGAGACTACTGGGTCAGATACATGCAAGGTCAATTACTTTCTTTATTTCATAGTCTTTAATATTTTAATTTGAAAGAAGCATCCTGTTGGCTCTCTCTTGTGATACTCTTTGGGCATTTGATCTTTGTGGGCTTTGATAAATAGAGAATCTATAACCAATTACTCAGCTGTTAAAAAGATAAAATGATGAAATTAACAAATAAATGGATAGAAGAAGAAAAAAAGTATCCTGAGTGGGGTGACTCAGACCAGGAAGAGAAATATGGCATGTACTCACATATACGTGTATATTAACTATTAAGTTAATGCTAATCAAGCTGTGACAGTAGGACCACAGAGATTAGGTATATAGTAAGGGACTAGGGGCTGGAGGTAGACAGACCTACCTAAAGAAAGAAAATTTGATGCAATGGTTTTGGATGGATGGGGTAAGAGCTGAATTGGGAAGATCAAGCAAAGAGGGGAGGGAGATTAGGAAAGAAATTAGGAGATAAGGAGGAGAGACAGCTAAAATTAAGGACTATTTGAGGGGGTAGTATAGAAACCTACTACAGTAGAAACTTCTTAAAATATATTTTATATAGAGGAAAGCTAAATGAAATTGCCAAGTAGTGGAGTGACAGAGTCTCAACTGGATATCCTCTGTCACCTAGGCTTCTAGTACCAAGATTTGGTGGTATTGAATTGAGTTATTGGCCCACTGGCCTTAATAAAAGCGTAAATAAAAAAAAAAGAATGGAAAATGCACTGTGATGTTTGGCATCCTACAAGTGAGCATGTTATAAGGTATACGGCTTGAAGAGATGTACAATAATTTTGAAATAATTTATGTTTTGTATCTTTAGTCAAAAAGGAAAACAAAGTTAATCGCTGGTTCTTTATTTGATTTAAAAAGAAAACATATTTTGATGTCAGTAGACACAGCAGTGGTAAAGCCATGTGTAAACAGAATTTAAACCAACTGAGTGAAACCTTGCTGATTTAATAATCACAACATTTTTATATGATATAAAATTATAGCGTGGTCATGTACCTTGTGTCTGGTGATGGAAAATAAGACTCAAGAATGGCTATAAAGAAGTATTTCTGTGTGTGTTCAAGTATGGGATATTCTAGTAAAAATTCAGATAGCTATGCACATAATCAGATATCCCTGATGTCATAATGAATCATGTTTGTGAACACTGATGTATTTTGACATGGGAAGTCAAACTGTCTGGCTTGCCTTTAAATAAGAATTTGTTGACTAAGTCACAGGAACTTTTCATGCATTTTGAATACCTCTAGGGAGACTCATTTTAAACAGGCAACCGCTGAAATGAGATGTCTGTGCCTCAGATACTGCTTCTCAAAGTCCTAAAGGAGAGAGTCTGGGAATGTCAGAGGAGATTCCTCACTTTCCTAGTGATTGTCCTTAAATTTCATTGACTGGGACTTGGAAAAATGAGAAGGAATGATGAAGCTTCCTTGAAAACATTACAGCATCAGTAGTTCTCCTTAATTTGTAAACAATTTTGGAAGTCAACCTCCAAGGTGGTTTGTGAAGTTCCTCACAATTGTACTTTCTTATCTGAGAGTTGGTGTCAATACTGCAGTGAACAAGATGGTGGGATGCATCTGAAACTAGTCAGAAGAAACTCTCAGACTCCTCCACTCCCTCATGTTAGGCTGTCTCTAGAGAAAGCCAACCATCAAAACCAAGAAGTATTTCTTGGACCTATGTTAATCATGATGAAGACTCCAATGCGGGACTCTTCCCTAGAGTTTTCAGTGGAAGCACGGAACCCCAGCTTCCAGGAGGTCACACCTCTACTAAAGTTACCAATCTCATACCCTTTTGTATAGAAACTGTAGAAATTATATTAGTGATAATGAGACCCACAGAGAACAATTAAACAGGCAGTGGAGTTAGATAATAACAGGGAGAGGATGTGAGGGTGGTAACGATCTTCGATGATAATGTGTTGGTTTAATTTACTGTTCTGTACTCATTGCCTTGGTCCTCGATTAGTAAAAGAGAATATCTAAGAAATTCTTATACCTATGGCTCTCTGCATATCCTGGGACCATGAACTGGATCTTTAAAGGTCATGCCTAGCAGGAAAACACCTTTCTCAGCCTTGCTACTTGGGGGAGGGACTTGGTCCAATCTCAACTGGAAATGTCAGACTGAATTGACTCACCTTAGGATTCTTGGAGAGTGAACAGGGGAAGGAAGTGGTAATTGGGGGAAACGAGAGGCTGATGGAGGACTGGGAGGATGGGACGGGAAAGGAATCAGTAGCAGGTATGGGAAATTTAAAGCATAAAAAAATAAAAATGAATGCTCATAGCATGGGTATCTTGTTTATGTATTGTATAGGTTTCTGGTCTTTAAATAATACAGTGTACAAAGCAAAGTACACATAAAATGCAATAAATATGTTGTGTAAATTTAATCACCACCAAATGCATATATATGTATGTATATTATATGTGTATACCAAAAATATTTTTGTTTTTTTATATTTTTATGCAAGTATAGTTCTGTATGTTTGTTTAATAATACAATTGATGATTTTGCACTCAAAGTTAAGCTACTAAAATTTAAAACCTATAATAGGTGTTTTATAGCTTTCAAAAAGTATAACTATAATATAGGCATACATAACTTTGAACATAGAATACAATAACTTCTAATTATAATAATGGAATGTATTTCTAAGATGGGCTGATTAGCAATTTTCCCCTTCTTTTCAAGTGAATTAGGCTCAGTAATGACTGGGCTTACACATGATGGTATTTTTAGCTGTTTGAAAGTTAGTATAGCATGGAAAAAATCAATGGCTATGCTTACTCTGTGGTTTGGGTGGTGGAAATTAACATGGTGGAAAGACACCTGGAGGATGTACATAATGGTTGAATAGTAAGACATCGGGACATGACACAACCCCAAGTTTAGATGTTCAAAAATAATAATTTTGTTAATAATTTGACTCCAGTTATCTAAAATAATTATTTAAAAATTAGTTACTAAATCAATCCCACAATCTGAGGTCTATGAGCAGATGTTGCTCCTGATTATGACCTGGCATATCAACATTTTCTTTCTATGTATGTGCATTCAATTTAGTGATGATTATGAAACATGTACAAAGGTATCTTATATAATATGGTTGACAAATACATGTGAAATGGTTATCTGTACTACCTATCCTATTGGTACTAAGATTAACCTTTCAAATTATCATGTATGACTATGAAAAAGAAGAGATAGATGTATAGACATTAGTTAGAGTCCCAGTGTTGACATTATGTATAGCATAACATGGAAATTCTGGTTTTAGAGATTCAAAGAGTCATGGAAAGTAAAAAATTAAAATAGCATACAGTCAAACATGGACTTTGGCACATGGTACCTAAGGTGGTGTGATTAGCAGTCAACTGCAAAGTCATAATGACAGTAGCAAGAAACAGAATTGAGGGATGTCCCATAATATTCAATTTCTAATACAATTTAAATTTGTATTTTTCTCATCCTGATCTTTAAATATCACATCAAGTAAGCAGTTTCTTGTCTCACATTTTAAAATGACACTATAAATAAAAATAGAATAAAACTCACTTTTATGACAGAAATCCTCTTAAATAGAACGTATTTCAATTGAAAGAATTGCATAATAAGTTTTCAGAATTATTTTTGTTATGGAAAGTTTGCATGGAAAGACCATGAAAAGAGAAATTGAGATAGTGAATATTAACCCAGTTTCACCTTTTATTAATTTTGTGAATTTTTTTCTTATGAGCCTGAGGATTTGATAAACAAGCTGATATGAATAATATATTTTTTAGGGATAAGATTTTGTACATTAAATGTTGTCTTTATATATAAACTTTATGAGTAGAGATAGGTATTTAGCATATATAATTTGTAGGGCTATATAGTAGAGAAACATTGTTTTATAAATTGTGATAAACTTGTGAAGTAATTCTCTCTCTCTCTCTCTCTCTCTCTCTCTCTCTCTCTCTCTCTCTCTGTATTGTGGCAAAATTATATGCTCAAAGCCTTAAAGCACTTCTATTCTGTCATCCACAGCTTGCAGGTCTCCTGGCAATAATAGCAAGGGGGGAGATGAGAGGGGCCATGATTGATTGGGGAATTCTCAGGCAGGAGGGCCCAGTGCTGGGCCAACGTTGGCACACGGCTTTGGTCTTAATAACTTTCCATTACACACTCTTCCTTTGGCACCCCTGAAACAAGGTTTGATTTATTTTTGATGGATCTTCCCCACATTGGAACTCTATTGCTTTCAAAGCTGTTGCTGCGGCAACACCTGAAGTGATTTTTATCACTGCCATAAACACATTAAATGATTTCAGGTGCCAGAGACCTTTTTTTTTTTTCAGGGTCTCCTGTTTGATAAGGGAAGTCAGTTGTTAAAAAGTGCTTTTCTGCTGTTTTAACTTTTGACATGCTCCTAAAAAAAATCTATATTCCTTACCAATACTGTGTATGATGCTTTATACATGTGGAAAAACATTGACTGGCTAACAGAGATTCAGATTTGTGAGTATAAACAAGGGGCATTAAGTCAAATCACACCACATACTATAATTGTATTTGCTTGCTCATATAAGTTGATTGCAATGGCTGACTTGACCTGGCTTTTCTGTGAATTTAACAGATGGGAGTTTCTAAAAAATAGGATTGTGATGTTATTCTACTTGTTTCCTTTATCCTGATTTGGAGAATTAACATGAAAATATTCTATACATCCCTTCTTCATGAGATAATTTTTAAGTAAATTGGAAAACACTCTACTTGATATAATGTCCTCTGTACCTGACAATAAAATATCTTACTGAGGTGGACTGAATCATCTGTCCATCAAATAACCTGGGAAAAATAATAAAAATCTATGTTCAAATTCTGTTTTAGAGACAAGCAACTGCACACGACTAGGTTGACTCACCATAAATAAATTGTCCCAGATGAAAGACATAGAGAACAAATATTTAGAGAATCCATCTAAAAAAGAAACAATAAACAACTCTGTGTCTTAGATGGTGAAGCATACTGTTCTTCTTTGACACAAATACTGGTGGAGTCTGTAAGTTTCCATGGTTGCTACAGCAGTTAGTGTTTCTGTAATTACAAGAAATTCTGGTCATTGTAAACAGCTTTCTTTCAAATTAAACTTATCTCTACGGATTTAATTTCCTCATTTTTTTATCCATATGTTTGGGAAAAATGACTTTTACCAAAATTGAATTTGATATCAGGTCTAAGCAATCTTGTCAATCATTTTATGAAAAAAAAAATCATACTACTGCACTTTCACTTGGGGCAATGTTTTTATAGAGAGAGCAGCACAGGCATTTGTCTAAAATAAATATCAAAGTTATATTTGCAGATATAATCTTCTGATCAATGAATATAATCTGATGCCAGACTGAAAGCATAGGACCAGAATGGGTCTGCACCAGGTCTTTTGTGTATATGTTATGGCTCATAGCTTGATGTTTTTTTTCTGGGACTTGTAACAGTGGGAGCAGGTGCATTTCTCACTCTTTAGCCTACTCTTGGGACTCTTTTCCTCCTGTTGGGTTGCCTTGTCCAGCCTCTGTATGAGGAATTTTTTTCTTCATCTTATTGTAACTTGTTTTGTCCTGTTTGGCTGTTGTCTCAGTGGAGGCCTGCTCTTTTCAGAAGAGTAAACAGAGCAGAAGTGTATCTGAAGAAGAGCAGATGTAGGGAGACTAATACCCTTGGAGTAAGAATGTGCACTTTTGGTATATGCCCAATAGTGATATTGCTGGATCATTGGTAGATTGATTTTCTGAGGAACATTGATACTGATTTCCAAAGTAGAAATACAAGTTTACACTCCCACCAGCAAAGGAGGAATGTGCCTTTAGTCCACATCCCCTTCAGTATAGGTTGTCATCTGTGTTTTAATCTTCACCATTCTCACAGGTATAAGATGGTATCTCAGAGTTGTTTTTATTTGCATTTCTCTGATAGCTAAGGATGTTTAACAATTCTTTGTCTTTCAGCCATTTGAAATTCTTCTGTTGATAATTCCCTACATAGTTCTAAACCCCATTTTCCAATTGGGCTCTTTGATATTTTTGACTTGTAGTTTCTTGAGTTCTTTCTATATTTTAGAGATCAGTTCTCTGTCAGATGTAGGGTTGGTGAAGATCTTTTCTCATTATGTAGGCTGTCATTTTGTCTTGTTGATCATGTCCTTTGCCTTACAAAAGCTTCTCAGTTTCATAAAGTTCATCATTTATCAATTATACTCAATGTTTTTGCTACTGGTGTTATATTTAAAAAGTGGTCTCCTATGCCAATGGATTCAAAGATATTTTCCACTGTTTTTTTTTTTAATTATTATTAGGTTCAGTTTAACTGGGTTTATGTTCAGGTCTTTGACCCACTTGGAACTAAATTTTGTACAGGGTGATAGATAGGGATCTATTTGCATTTATTTTACATACCACCATTCAGTTATTCCAGCATCATTTGTTGAAGATGCTATCTTTTCTCTATTGTATGTTTTTGGCCTGTTTTAAAAAATCAGGTGTTCATAGGTATGTGGATTAATGTCAAGGTCTTCAATTTGATTCTATTGATCCACAACTCTATTTCTATACCAGTGATAAGCTATTTTTATTACTGTAGCTCTATAGTAGAGCTTGAAGTCAGGGATGGTGATGCCTCCCAAAGTTCTATTATTGAACAGAATTGTTTTGGCAATCCTGCGTGTCTTATTATTCCATATGAAGTTGAGTATTGTTCTTTCAAGGTTAGTGAAGAATGGTGTTGGGATTTTGATGGGGATTCCATTGAACCTTAGATTGCATTTGGTAAGTTTGTCATTTTTACTATGTTGATCCTACCTATCCAGGATCATGGGAGAGCTTTCCATTTTCTGATATTTTCAATGACTTAAAGTTTTTGTCATACAGGTCTGTTACTTCTTTGGTTAGAGTTACCCCAAGATATTTAATGCTATTTTCAGCTATCATAAAAGGTGATGGTTCCCTGATTCAGCCCTTTTATCATTTGTGTATAGAAGGGCTATTGATTCTTTTTGAGTTGATCTTGCATTCTGCTATAATGCTGAAGGTATGTATCAGCTTTAGGAGTTCCTTGGTAGAATTTTGGGGATCACTTGTATATGTTAGGTGTTGGGTTGCTGCAGCCACACCTCCACCTGCAGGAGCTGCAAAGAGGCTCTGACATTTATCTTAAAGGCATATCTACCTTTAAAAGCCCCAATCACATGGGAGATTCTTTTCTCTTCCTCTCAGCCTCCCTATCCTCTCTGTCTCTCTTTCTCTCCTTTCTTTGCCCTCTCCCGACCCGTCCCTTAATAAACCTAATATGGCTCCATTGGCAGCATGCTGGTGAGTTCTTTCATGAGCCGTGAAATACTAACATTGGTGGTGAAATCTGGGAGGCCTTTCTTAGAGATAGGTATACATGATCTAAGAAAGCCTCATCCAAGATTGCAGTCACTGCCAAGATTTGCCTTTCCAATTGCTTGGTCTCCACGTACATTCACATACCACTAGCCCCAGTCAGTAAGTGTTTCCCCACTCCTGGTGTTCCCTGCTACTAAAGCTTCTCCATGGGACTCGTTTTCAGGGTTATTCCAGACATCTATTCTGGAGGCTTTGCTGGCAAACCCCAAGATAATGCATGGCTCAGCCTATATTGTTTAACCAATGGGTCCTTATACTACTGCAGCATGGGTTGGAAATATTCCCTGGAGCCACATTCCTTCCTAGCATTGATGAACCTTGGAGTATTTGGCATATGAATAGAGCGATGTCCCAGCAAAATCACCCCAGAAACTGACCAGTATTCTAGAGTGCTTTTGCTTCCCTTGAGACAGCAGCTTAAGTGACAACTTATATTTAGCTGGCTCAAAATTTCCCCTAAACTTCCATAGCAGAGAACAGTGACCTCACCAAACTTATCTGGTTTGACCTCTTAGATTACAATATTTTGTGACAATTAACTTTCCAGACAAGCGTTCGGAGCAAATGGAAGCATTTTTCCCTCTTCCCATCTCTTCTCCCCATTTCTAAACTTTCTACTCTTCTACCATCACCCTCCCTTCCTCTTCTACCATCTCCCACTCTCTTCCTATAACTTCTGCATTCCAAATTCAACTGCTGACCTCCCAATCTTAACTACCGTATTTATCCCAAATAAAGCCCATCAAATTTCTGCTCACTACTCCTTAGACCAAAATGGGACACTTCGGTTTTCTACAGCCACTGGGGCTCCTTGGGGCGGAAGCTGCTGCCACCCCCATGGGTGCTTCAGGCAGGTTACAAGCCAAGTGCTAATTCTCCAGCCTGGCCTGCCACAGCCAAGGCAAAAACATCTAGCAGCCACAGATGCTACCCAGAGCGACTGACAACAGGATGTGACACATACATACTTTGTGCTGACCCGCTGCTCTGTTGCTGCTATCATCTGGGTCTCCCATGCAGCCCTGCTTCTGGCTCCCTCCAGGTGATCATGCACTTGCTCTAGCTCAGCTTGCCATGTTCCCTCTCTCCCAGAGCTGGCTCCATACCCAAGTTTAATTTCTGGCATCCACATACAGACAAACAAAACCTGTGTTTTTATTTTATATATTAACAGTGTATACTATCATATTGTCTCCAAAAAGTGATAGTTTGACCTCTTCCTTTTGAATTTGTATCCCCATTGGTCTCTTTTTGTTGTCTTACTACTTTAGTTAAGACTTTGAGAACTATATGAAATAGATATGGAGAGAGAGGACAGACTTGTCATTTCCCTGATTGTAGTGGGATTGCTTTCAGTTTCTCTCTATATAATTTGATGTTGGCTGATGGCTTGTTTTATATTGCCTTTAATATATTTAGGTATTTTCCCTGTACCCAAGATCTCTCCAGAAATTTTGTTATGAAAGAGTACTTGATTTGGTCAAAGGCTTTTTCAGCATCTAATGAGATGATCATTTTTTTTTTCTTTCCACCATTCTCTCAATTTGTGTCTTCTTTATTGCTCCTATTTCAATATTTAAATCTTAAGATGTTTCCTTTACCTGTTTGATCAATTTTTGTTTTATTTTCTTTATGGGATTTGTTTTTCTCTTCCAACTTTTTGTCTTTTCTTCTATTTCTTTAACTGAGTTTCTTATTTCTTCTTTCAAGGTTTTTATTATCTTCATAAAGTTGTTTTTAGGTTGTTTCCTTCTGCTTCTTCTACATTGTCATGATCAAGTCATGTTGTTGTAGAACAGCCTGATTCTGGTGGTGTCTTATTGTTTTTAATGTCGTTATATGTATTCTTGCACTGACATCTTCCTATTGCATCTTTAGTTTAATGCAGAATTTGTTTGTATCTCAGGAAACTGATTTTGGTGCAATCTGTTCTGGCTGTGTCTGTGTCTCAGGAAGTCTCTCTTGGTCCAGTCTGGGCTCTTGGTCCACTTGGAGGTAGCATATTCTGTGACACAGTGAGCTGTTCTTGATCCAATAAGAGCTAGATGATTCTGTGTCTCAGGGATTCAGTCTTTGTTCAATATGAGCTCTTGATCTAGAAGTGCTTGATCCAATGGGTACTGACAAATTGTAGCTCTCAGGTTACCCTCTTGATCCAATAGTTGCTGAGGAATTGTGGGTCTCAGGAAGCTGTTCTAGATCCAGTAGGTGCTGTAGAACTGTGGGTCTCAGGTAGCTACTAAGGTTGCCAGGTGATGATATGGACTGAGGGTTGGGGTGGGATTTGTAGATGGGGGTGTCCAGCAGAATGTATTTTACTGGGGCTTCTGGCCTTCAGGGGTTTTCCCTTCTGACATGGATTTAGGAGAGAGATGAGTGGGGGAGGGTTTCAAATGTTGTGTCTCAAGGCATGGATTAGGAAGACCTGACTCTCTGGGTGGTCTGAGTGAAGTGTCATTTACCTCTTGGCCCAATAGGTGCTGAGGAACTGTGGGTCTCAGATAGTTAGCTATTAAGGTTACCAGGTGATGGGGTAGATTGGAGATGGGATGGGATTTTTTGATGGGGGTGTCCAGCAAACTGGATTTCACTGGAGAGTTCTGGCCTGCTGAGGTTTTTTCTACTGGCCTGGATTTAAAGGAGAGATAAGACTCAATCTTATCTTTATACCCATAGATAAGTATAGCTTTTGCCTCTCATCAAAGAGGCTTTTCTTTGTAGCAGAAACCAGTATAGAACATTGTAAGAGATATCAGGTTTATGGACTGATAGAATTAACCAAATTTTTAAAATTTAAAAATATAGTGATATTTGTCTAATTATCAGGTAACAATATAGTCAAAACATTCAGTCCCAATTATAGTTTTTGCTAATGTTCTCTTAGAAGAAAAAATTAAATACATAATGCATACATGAATATACCTAAATATTTTGAAGGAAAAGATAAGAGCTTTTTATTTTCTAAAAAATATAACACTTTTATTTTAGTGATGTATTGCTATATAAGTAGTTTGTTAACTAAAGGGGTGCAACTGAGTTGTTAACACTTGGATGACTCATAAGGTTGAAGTTAGGTGTTAGCACAGGTACAGTTATCTAAAGGGTACCTAAGCTAGGTGTCTGAGATGGTTCATTGATTGACAGTCTCTGTTATCTGTTAGCTGTGGGCTCACTTGAGCTATCAGTAAGAATACATACAGAAGTATTCAGCAAATGAATCTAGCTTTTTAAATCTTATCATTTCTGTTCCAAATGTTTGTCTGGAGGATGACATTCCAATTGCCCAAATTAGGAGCAGTACACCATTATATGACCTGAAAGTGGAACATGGAAATCACTCAGAAACACTTCATTCATATTATGTGGAGTCCAGGAAATGTTTAAGCCATTTCCAGGTATTAAAATAAATTAGAATCCATTCATCCATACTCTTGAAATGTCAAATAGGATCAGCCATTTTAAAATATACTGTGTATCCATATGACTCAGACCAATTTAAAAGGATAACATGCAACTTTTCATATTAGTAAATGTAAACAAAGCAACCACAAGAACAAAACTAAGAAAATGTGTTCCCAAACAATATATTGTAAAATGACTTACCTTAAAACTTGCAAAGGTGGCTAAAGCATTATAGAATATAAAGTACAGATATATAATTTAACTTTAACTTTATTTTTTTAGAAAATACACTGTTTCTTTCTTCTAAAAGTGTATCAATATAATGAAGTAAATATTATTGGAAAAGTATAATGGTATAAACACTTGAATCTTTAATTTACTTTCTATGCTTACTCAACTGAGAGTTTGCCCATAAAAGCAAATCAAACTTTTTTAAAGTTAGTAAAAAGAAAAAAAAATAGGAGAAAACACAATTACCTAAAATTAAGAATCAGTTTCAATTACAGGTATGACAATAATGATTTAAAAATTTTGTAAATTTCTACACAAAATGTGATTTTCATTTGAATGTACTTTAAAATTATTTTAAGGACAATATAAATACTAAACACAAAGGAAATTACAAAAGGAATACTTAGTTAAGCCTGCCATCACAATCAAATCAATATAAATTCCAAACTAAAAAAAAAGTCACTGGTAAATATTTTTAGGATTGGACAATTACATAAGTGCCTTAACTTCTTTCAATAGTACATCCATTAAATAACTAACTTCCATTAAATAATGAGTATTTTACAGTGACAGCCATTCACATAAGTATTTTCACACTTCTGTTCTTTAAAATTGCAAGTGTATGAATCTTGATTGAACTCTGGTTTCTTTTCTTATTCCTGTGAACCAAATATGTAAGGGAATGCAACTTGAAATGGAAACAGTTTTATTTGGGCTTAGGCTATATGGGATATAGTCCTTCCAAGTAGGAAAAGCATTGAGTAGGACAGTACTGTTGGTGATGACAGAGACATATGTTGGCTTGCTTACATCTTCATAGCCAATCAGAAGGCAGAGGGCTTTGGCAAGAATTCTGCAAACTGTACTGTAGTGGGATTAAGGTGTTAACCTTGGGGTCTCAGGAACCTCGATGGTGTGTGGTCAGCACCCATTGAGGACCCAGCTTATGCTGCCCTGGTTTCTCTTTGTTTCTGCATTCTTGGGGAGAGGATTTTCACCATCACTAGTCAACTCTCCAAAAATTGCCTTAAAGTTTATTTTATATCAATAAATGTTTATATAACCTCTTAATGAATATTAATTATTTATATAATCAATTGCCAATAAATAATTCTACAATATCTGGCACCCAATATTGGGCACCATTTATACATGAGGTTTTTGGCTTCCCTTAGCCTTGTTGTCAAGACTTCTTTGTCATTATTTAGCCTTTTAAAAATGACTTACACATTTATATTAATTACATCTTGTTTGGCCTAAAGCTCAGTCATATTCATAGCTAGCTTATATATTCTAATTTAAAATATTTTTATTAATCTGTCTTGCCATGTGGCCCATGGCTTATTTATTATTTTACATCTTGTTTTGTGAGGTGTCTAGATCTTCTCTCTCCTGACTCTGCCCTCTTTCCCCTGTACTTTTGCTTGGATTTCTTGTCTACTTTTAAGATGTCTTGCCATAAGTCAAAACAGTTCCTTTATTAACAAATGATATTTACAGCATACAGAAAGACATCTCCTTCTGTATATGACTTCATGCCAATGAGATAAGCCTCATGTACAAAAAATAGCATGACCTCCCAGAACTGTTCCTGTATCATCACCTGTAGACCACCTTCTTAACAAATAATTTCATTAGAACCATAACAAACTTGAGGACACAGCATTGTTTTTAAGGAAATATATAAGTAATTTTCAGTGAAATCATGGGAATAGACTACTACAAAAAAGCTATCATTAAGAGAGTTGAGATTGAGAGTTATTTTATTTGAAATTTGGCTTTTCTAGTCTAAGAATTTTAATTGAAGTAATTAATTCAACATGTCTTTAATTATTAAATAAAAGTATTTTTATTATATGTTTATGATAGTAATAAACTGAAGTTAAGACAGACCATTTAATAATTCTCATAATATCCATTAATGAGCCTGTTTTGATGAGCAATATGACAAATTAGATTAATTACATATTAGAAAATGCGTATTTTTATTAGAAATGTATATCAAATATTTTTGCTGTTTTAAGTTTCAGTTATAATTTTATATTTAAATTGAAATAAATTTAAATTATCTTTCAGTTTTAGTGCACTTATTTTAAACTTAATATTTCTGAAAAGAAATCCTAAAATATATTAATGTGACATAGCCAGAAGGCAGCTGACTGATTGTAGACTATTTCCTGCATCTTTTGGAAATGTAAACTGATGCAACAGTCACTTAGCAATAATCTTCGAACTATCCCAGCTTTTCTCTTTACTCAAATGGTGCTCTATACCTTCCACCCCATCTCTACTTATCAAAATTATGTCTCTTCTTTTACTCACAGAACACTTTAGAGTACTTACATAGCTTTTTCTATATTGCTTCAGATTACAGCTATTTGGGAACATAGCTCACCACACTGAGTCGGAGAAGACAGACAGTCTATTCCATTCATCTCTGTCTCTCATAGCAACATAAGGCAAGGTACCTGGATTGAGGAGGCTTGATAAATGTGTGACACATAAGTGTTTCATTAATCTAGTCTCTTGTCAGAATGTTAGTTCAGTTTTCCTTTTTTTTTTTAACAAAATACAGATTTCTAATATCTTTACAGCACTCAACAATTCTAATGCAATAAAATGAAATGTCAGATGCTTCGAAATCAGTGTCCTGTACACATATATTATCTTTATTCTTTGCTTCCTGTCATTTGCCTGGTTTCTGTGATTGGACATCCCCTCTTCACTAAAAGATATATAGTTGCCCTCTATTTACCTCATCTCCATTTAGGTTCTTCCAGTTGGCCTAGCTGGCAAGGTGTTGAGTCTATAAAGGGGAAAAGTCACTGTTTCTAAAAGCTCTCTTCTAACTTGGCTTGTGTTTTGCTGAGAGGGAACATTGGATCCTGCAGTAGGACACCTGGGAAGCCAGTGTTGCCAGTGTTTTGGTTTGGGCTGTTCATGTCTGGTATATAGGCAGCTTGTGGTGCTATTGAAGATTCTGGTAGACACATTGATAACTCCACTAATACTTTGGAATCTTGTTCTCACAATAAACTAATGATGAATGTCAAAACATAAGATATGACATTTAAAAAAATAGAGAATAGGGCTGTGGAGATAATTCAGTTAGTAGAGTACTAAGCACAGAAGCCTGGGGATTGTCTGAGAAAATCCATGTGAAAACAACCAAGTATTTTATGTGCCTGAAATCCCAGCACTGTTAAGTATAGTGCCAGGAGGATCTTTGGGTTTGCTATTGGCAAGTATAGACAGATCAGTGAGTTCTAGGTTAACAGGAATATACTACTTTAAAAATTAGGGCAATATGCAAATTCATCTCCGTTTTCAAAATTCTTATAGTATGCTCCATTCTCTTAACATTTTATTTCCAATTTGAGCTGAACTTGGTGAAAGTAGTATTTTCCTTAGCTAATCACTAGTTAACTTATTATCTGCTCAGCATAGTTGTCACATGAGATTATTTGTTTTTAAATCCTTATCACCATCATTTACAGTCTTTTCTGCTAACCAAGTACAAGAAACATGAGCAGAGATGCAATAGTGCAGATAATAGGGACTGAAATAAAGCTTAGTGAGCAGATATTACATGGATATGTGCAATACTTACAGCACACAACACATTTACTTCCTCTTCACACAAAATGTAGCATACTTTGGCCAAGATAGTATAAGGAGGTTAAAAAAATGGCTCAGAATTTTACTAATCTTTAAACACTCTTACTTATGTTTTCATGCAATGGTTGTTTATATAAGGACATCCACTAACATGGGCTTTGTCAGAACGTATATTTAACATATATTATTATTGTTAATAAAATATAATAATATTGTAAAAAAATTAGGGCAATATGCATCAGAAGAGGAAAGAGAGAAGGGTCAAATGATATAAATATTGTAGTGTGGAATTCTCAAAAATTAAATAAAGTATAAGACAGAAGACTGTTGCAGAGGATCCCAAACACAAAACTCTTGCCTCTCATGCATGTACAAAAATGTATATTAACCCTGTCATTACTAATAATAGGCAAAGCCAGGAAAAATGACTAATGCTGCATACATACTCAGTGAAAATGAGATTTCCATCTAATACTTTAATCACAAGGTCACTTACTGTGCATAGGTGGAGGTGACAAATGAGGGCTGCCTCCTCACTGACTATAAGCAAAGGTATTTCCTCTTTGCTAGCCAGACACAACTTTCTCTGGTGTCACCAAGATATTAGAATAACTAGATATTTGACCTGATGACTATGAGGTCTATACAAATGTTTATTGTTCAGAGATAGTTATAGGTGAATGGCACAGTAGGCAAATGGCAAGCTGGGTGTTCATGCTCAAGCTGACACTCAAGGCTTCATAGCAGTAACTCTGAATGGAACCAGCTTATGTCATCACAAACACAATCAAAGTCTTTTCTCAAAGACAGCATTTATATATTACTTGATTATTTTTGTATTCAAATATAGTTTACTTTATACACATTCTGCGCAAACAAAGTTTTCCAAAAGTCTCACAGAAATGTATGTAAAGAACTTGTTTTAAAAGAAAGCATGTTTATAACAAGGCATGTGCAAATCTACACAACACCCAATGTTTTTCTTCAAAGTTTTAGAGCTTGGCAGTGTGTGGTGAGCGGTCTCCTCATCTCTCTTTCTCATCCTTCTCTTCTACTTTTTTTCCACTAGTTGCTTCTACAGTAGCCAGTGTCTGAGCTACATTTAGTCAATGTGCTCATTGATCTCATTTATCATTATGTAACAAAACTCTACTGTTAAATTCTATTTCAATTCTTTAAAGGGAGTCTACTCACTGTGGTGATCTGTTACATATTTAATAAATCCTGAACTATTGAGAAATTAACACGCAGTCAAAACCTAGGCAGACAGCTCATGAATTTCTTGATCCTTGAGTACAAAGGCAAACAACTGGGATTCAATGGCATGCACCTTCAATTCCAGCACAGGGAAAGCCTGGGAGTAGTGACCTATGCCCTTAATCCCATAACTCCAGAAACAGAGCTTTCTGTGTTTCTGTGAGTTCAAGGCTAGCAACAAAATAGAGTAGTTCTTGCCTTTAATTCTAAACTGGATGGGATACAGCTAGAAAGAAGGGTATTTAAGGCCTCTTATGGCAGAAGAGGCAGAAGCAACCAGGAGAGAGGCTGAGGAAGTTGGAAGACAGGGAGTGAGAACTGACTGTGGTGTTTTCTTTCTCTGATAGTTCAGCCTTTCCCTGATATTTCGCTCTGAGTCTCTTTCCTTAAAATCCGAATTTGTGCTACAAATCACTCTCATTTTTTCACTGTGCTATGATATACTCAAAGGTTCTGTGAAGTATCCAAGATCAAATTTCTTTACATGATAACACTTAAAAACAATGATGAAGCATGACTAAAGTGTTCAAAGGGAACTGGATTAGTTATGTAAATAGCTAATAATTGAGACATCCCATGTAAGACAAGAGATGAGATCTGATAAAACTTCAGAGATCTCTATGACAATGTGTTGTATAGCTGTTTTCTCTGAAATGAAAAGCCTTCAATGTTTCAGGAAAGACCTTTAAGACACAGGAATGCTTCTAAGATAAAAGACACAGATGACAGCCTTTGCTGGAGAGGTTGAGGAGCAAGGGGAACAATCCTCCTTGTTGGTGGGAATGTAAACTTGTTTAGCCATTCTGGCATTCTGTATGGCAGTTTCTCAAAAAACATGGAATCACTCTCTCCAAGGATCCAGCAATACCACTACTGGGCATATACCCTAAAGATGCACATTTGCACTCCAAAGGCATTAGCTCAACTATGTTCATAGCAGCATTATTTGTAATAGCAAGAACTTGGAAACAACCTAGATGTCCCTCAACTGAAGAATGGATTAACAAGCTGTGGAACATCTACACAATGGAGTATTACTCAGCAGTAAGAAAAAGTTATATTCTAAAATTTGCAGGCAAATGGATGGATTTGGAGAATATCCTCGTGAGCGAGTTATCACAAACCCAGAAAGATAAGCAGGGGATGTACTCATTCATTAGTGGATTTTAAACAAAAATCAAAGGATGTTCAAACTGCAAACCACAACCACTGAACAGCTTGGGATCTGAAAAACCTTGGATCTGTACCTTGGAGCCCATTCCCTGCAGAGGAACACCTGACCCAGTCTTGATGTTGGGGTAAGGAAAGCAGATCTGCCTGGAATGGATGCCGAACTAAGTCACCTTGGGACCTTGGGACCTCCTGTCCTTTCTGGGGAGGAGATGAGGAAATGAGGTGAAGAGAGAGTGACTGGGAGGGGCAAGATGGGGAAGGGAGTTTGAACAAGGGAATACATGGATAAAAAATGAGACTTTATTATTATTAATAATAATAAATATAATAAAAGCACAGCATGTTAGAGGGGAGACACTATCACAGAGTATTCCAGGAAACGGGATGATTGGAAAGACACAGGTTGTTAAATGGGAAATGTTAAAGTTAGATACAATGTTCTATCCTCTAGGAAAGCTTCTTTTGCACAGGAAGTTAGCAACTCAGTAGCTTCAGGAAGTCACTACAATAATCAGGATTTACTAGGCTCTTCTTTCCCCTTAATCATATATAGGTAGTAAAGAATATGCAGAGATGCTCTAAAAACTGCCAAGCAATCTGAAAGAAGCAGATGAGACTAGCTGAACCGCCTGAAAGATACTCAGACCAAGTAAGTTTCTTTCACCTACCTGGAAAGTTCACTGTCCAACATACTGAAATTGCATGCATGTCGTGTAATGAACTCTGGGTTTCCAGCTTCCCTGATCTGTCACACATTACAGTGGACATTTGGTGATGCAGGTGTTCTTAGGTCAGTTTTGTTCCTGTAAGTAACCTTTCTCTTATATTCTTTAAGTAATCCTGATAACACTCACTGGTTTACTAACCTTGATCTTATCATTGGTTTCCCATCTTGGGTGAGTAGATGTTTGTTCAAGAATCCCCAGGAAGAGTGTTACATAACATGGTCACGTGCATAGGATCCTTGTTTATACATAAAGATACTACAGAGAAGCCAACAGACTAAGTTCTTGAATGCCAGTCATAAGGATGGAAAGTTTCTTAACAGAAATCAAATCCCCCATAGTTATTTATGAGAATGTGTCTTACAGAGTAGATAATTATATATGTTAATAGGAAATAAAAACCAATTTACATTGATTGATACACTTTTATAAATAAAAGTACTAAATTATACTTTGTGACTATATAGATTAAAACTCTAATGAAATATAAGAACCTATACATGAAAAATGACCCCCCCAAAACAACTGTAAGTCATTCCCACGTTTCATCAATGAATATAGAGACACACAGTGCTCCTGCTTCAGTCCTATGTTGCCCACAGTACATTCTTTATGCAAATAGGAAATAGTCCTTAATAGTAGTGTCTTGGAAACAAGAAGGGGCACATTATATTTAGTAGTTGACAGGAGCCCACTAGAGTTTCAAATTTGTTTTTTCAGAAAGATATTTGAGATTCCAAGTATAATTTATAGGCACTCAATGTGAAAACTATATGATATTGTTTAGTTTACACTGTTGATTTTCAATGTTGGATAGATGTGGAAATCTGAAATACCCTTCTATTCCTTCTTGTTATAAATTTATGAATTGAGTTTTATTTCTTATTGTCACTGAAAATTAATATTATTACATTTCAAAATTGGAGCACATGCCTTTTAAATTAATTTTACCCCCCAAAGGACCAAAGATAGAAAAATTAATATGTAGTATCTCTTTCAGGGAAAAGTACATATGTAACAGAATGGACTATTAACTGATTTGGCAGCTTTTAAAACAGAAAAATCCATGTTAATTGACAAGAAAATTGAATGGACATCACATAGTTATTTAGACTTGAATATTTGTCACATATTTTTCTAAGCAATGAACCAAGAGTCTACAAATTCAAAGATAATAATTCAAAGCATATTTGTCAAGATACAATTAGAACCTTGGGTTTGAAATTAGAACTGTAGAAAACTTGTTTAAATTCATAGATAACTGAAAGCATCCAGACACTTAACTGCTTTACAGAGGAGATTGGTTGGGATTTTTTAAACATGTCTTTTATAATCATCTTGAAACCCTTCAAACATTTGAAGATCTGCATTACTCAGTGAATCAATATGTCACAAATAATGAGTGTTTGATGTTACAAAAATGAAGTCTGAGTAAAAGATCCAAGGGAAGTGGAAAGCAGGAACATCAGGGCTTACTTCTACTATACCTCATGTCACAAATAAACTCTGCGAAAAGATTATATGATAACTTCTGTGGGCTGACACTTATCATTATTGCCTTTCTAAATGAGTATCCATATTAAAGTAGGTTTTCATTATTTATTTGTACTAAAAAATAACAACTAAGAATAGTATCTACACACAGGAGCCTAAAGTCCTTCTCCAGGCCACAAGGAATAGAGAGGAATCCCGGAGTGTTCAAGAATGGGTTAGAATGCCATCTCTGGAAGAGGTCAATTAAACTGGGGAGCATCTGAAAAATCTACCCTGTGGGGTTACACTGATTTACACCTGTGATCTAAACCTCAACTTGCAGCACTGGGCCCAGCTGGTTCTTGTAACCTCCACATCCATAAACAGGGACCAGCCTGGACAGGGTGTGTGTAGAGGCCAGACTGATTACCAGGCTCTTGGGTCACAGCATAGCTTCCTATTTTTCTCTCACCCACCTGAATCTCTCTTTGCAAAGATTACTGGAAAAATACAGGCAAACAAGCAAAAAACAAAATCAAAACAAAACAAAACAAAAAAAACTTGGATGTTACCTCAGGACAAAAAGTTGCTGCATGGAGGAAACTGGGAAAGAGAAAAAAATATGGACTTTTCTAGCCCACACACAACTAAAAAGTTGAAAGTAAACCCTTCACCCCAGTAGAGTCAGTAGCAGAACAGAGAAAATAATTGTCTTTTATTAAACCAAAAGGACAAATATTGAAAAGTATATGAAGCAATATTATTCTGTTCATTCAGGCTTTTTGTTTGAGTTATTCCTTATGAAATCATTCATGATCACATGTAATCAATTTCTTTTTTAGATAACTTGAAAGTGTTTTATTATCAGTTTTAAATTATATAAAATTAAAGATACATGCATATATATGTCTATATCTTTTAACACACACACACACATATATATATATATATATATAAATATTTGTTTCTCTATGTGGGTTGTATTTGTGAGTGCTGGGTCTGTAGATATCATAGAAACTTGGAATTACAAACAATAGTGAGTTGCCCAACATGGGGCCTGGGACTATATATAGCTCTGCATTTTGCAAGAACAGTACACTCAGCTATCTTGCCAACACTCCACGTATAAATTGAGTAATTTTTTACTAGATATTATTGACATGAACATCTTTTGCAGATCAAGCTCAACACCCTTGTATTCTTTGCCTTTGAAATATGATCTCATTTAGCAAAGGACAAGCAGATGTTGCACATGCCCTGAGGGTTCATAAATGACAGCCTAGATGACAATACTGAGCTACACTCTCTACCAACAGCATAGGAGAAAAGAAGTCCCATATGAAAATCACACTTAAGCAGTGTCTATCTACAAACCTAGCACTACAGAAGGCACTAGAAGGTAAGCTTCATTCTAAATAAGTTAGTACACCCCAAATGACCCAAGAAATAATAAACCAAGAATGGTTAACCAAAAGAGACAGAAATATTCACATTGCTGAAACAAAATAACAGGAATCAATAAATATTTCTCATTAATGACTCTCAATATTCATGATGTAATTTCAAAAACACAAAGACATGGGCTAACAGAATGGATTAGGAAACAGGATTCATCTTTCTGCTACATCCAAGAAACACACCTTATCATCAAAGACAGATACCACCTCACAGTAATAGAAAGGAAAAAGGCATTTAAGCAAGTGGACCTAAGAAGGAAGCCAGAATAGTTATTCTAATAGCTAACAAAATAGTCTCCAATACATACCTAATCATAAGAGATAGGGAAGGATGTTACATATGCACAAAAGAAACAGCATGGAAGCTTTTGATTTATAGTGTTGCACCAAGACAATGTGAGTATTATTTTTGATGTGGTTCTTGCTTGAGCTATCTGTGTAGGAGGTAAGGATTATCTTAGGACAAGATCTGAGAAGAGCTCAGGCCCCTTAGACACTAAAACTGTCTGTGAAACTAAGGACAGCTATATAAAGTATAAGGACACATGAGAAATTCCATAAAAGACCACCCATCACATATGCAATCAACAAAATTGTTTAATAAAAAATTCCAGTGCAGAGTTGTCAATCATTTGACACAATGGCTGTGATCCTTCTCATTCTCATTCTACTGTTCATAGCTATAATTATTTAGGGTTAATGTTAGGATCAGCCAGTGCTACAACCTGTGTGGTTTGGTACCTTGACTTGATTAGAGTGATGAAGGAGTCAAAAAAGGACAGATACTAAAGAAACAATATCCACATAGGCACAGAAAAAAACTGAGCCAGCTGGGTGATGTACACAACTACCACAGCAACCCAGAACCTCAGCGTGTCTATTATGTTTAAGATATGGAGACATTCACACAGTCTCAGTAGAAAATCTCTGTAGATGTCCAGTTTCAGGGGGTAAATATCCAGTAGGGTGTAGCTGCAGTTGTTAGTTTCTGTACACACCCAGAGAGTTGTAAACACTCATACCTGTATACACTATCAATATTCTCATTAAGAGCAGATGAAGGCTTTGCATGATCCAAACCTGACCCTTATTGTAGGGGGATTGTATTCTGTTCCATTGTAAATAATTGTCCCACCTACTGGTTTAATAAAGATGCTGACTAGCTAAAGGCAGACAAAAAGTGTGGGCAAGGCTACCAGACAAAGGAAACTATGGGAATATGTCAGAGTAGATCACAGATGTCACAGAGTCACTGGAGCTGTCAGGTGATGCAGAGGAAATGTTGTTGAGAATAGGTATCAAGCTGCATGGCTAAACAGGATAAGAAAGATAGATTAGTTTAAGACTAAAGACCTAGCAAGCTATATGCTTGGTCCCTAGGCCAATAAGCATGAAATGAATATAAGCTTTTAAGTGTTTCCTTGGGGCAAAGCGATAGTGGGGCTGTGAGTAGGTCAAACCTCGGGCTAGACCAGAAAGTTCAGGCCAGAAACCTAATACAACATCTTATGGAGAAGACATTGCTTTATGCTTACAAGTATGAGGATCTGGTCTTTTACATGGCAAGCTTATGCCAACAATACACAGTCACAGAAGGCTTAACTTACTTTTTATACAGTTACTCCAAGGCTTCCTCCATCCAAACAAGCCTGCACTGTTTCCAATTTATGGTATTTTTCTTTATCATTTTAAATTTTGTTTTGTCAGTAATTATCACCAATAGACCTCTAGACTTAAGTCATGTCATATTATGTTTTTTCTACTGATCTTGGGAAGTAAAATTATCTAAAAAGTTTTAGAAATATTCTGAAGAGTCAATGTTTATTAATGATGCTCCAATATAAAACAATAAATTCAAGCTTTGAGTATTCAGTTTTTCAATGTGCCTATCCACCAAAACAAAAACAAGAAATCCCAAGAGACAGGAACATCTCACACTGTTATTTGTGCTAACTCCTTGTTTGGGACCTAGCTGTGAGCCTGAAAATTACTTCCTAGTTAGTAAATTGCAACATTCCCCTAGGCTTGTCAAAAAAAATAGAGAACATGACAAATCTGTGATGTTAAGAGACTGATTCATAAATATCCATTTTGTTTTGTTCTACTCAACAGAAAATCAGTTTTATTTCATAAACAACTAACAAAAGTCTTTATTTGAAAAGAAACATAAATGAAATAATATTCATTTTCTAATATATACCAGATTTTCTGTATAGATTTTTAAAAGAAAATTACCAGTATGCAAAAAGAGCTTTCACACCATGTCAAAGAGCTATTGTGCATGCAATATTTAAAAATCTGAATGAAATGAAAGAGACCCTAATTCAAAAAAAAAAAAAAAGAGGAAGAAAGATCATGGGTTTTCTTCCTCTCAAGTTTTTTCACATTAACAAACAGTCCAGGTTTTCTGAGAAAGAAAATAAGTCTTATTTGTTCAAATTTGAGGTGAAAAATGGAGAAAACCTTGGTAGTCAAGGTCATATATCTTAAGTGACTCAGATAATACTTTTAGTAAGTACCTTTTTCTTTAGAGATTCCAGCTCAGCTTGAGAACAACTAAAATCCTTTCTTCACTGACAGTATCTAGAGTCACAAGGGATTTGTTTCTATAAACTTATTCTGAAATAAGACAACATTTCCTAGGTAACATTTGGCTGCTTACCATTTACTTCATTAGTTACAGAACTTTATGATTAAAATGTAAGTCATAGCATCATGGTAGCCAATGTGTTATTATTATTATATTAACCATCTTCTAAATCAGCAGTTCTGAATCTGTGGATCATAACCCCTTTGGGGTTTATGTGTAGGATATCTTGCATATCAAAATTTATGACACAATCATGACAGTAGCCAAATTACTATTTTAAAATAACAATAAAGTAATTTTATGATGGGTGTTACCACAACATGGAAGCTGTTTCAAGTAGTCACAGCAGGTGAGAATGACTGTTCTAAGTGTTCTATGGAGGACTATAAGGAAGAGAAAATGTAAGTGGCATACATTAATGAAAATATATGTGTTACCACTGAACAGCTTGGGATCAGAAACACCCTGGACTGACCCTTCCGATCCCACTCCACCTAGAGAAACACCTGACTCACTCTTGAGGGAGGGGGGACAAAACTGGATTTGCCAGGAGTGGAAACTGAACTAAGCATTATTGCATCAGTGGGACCGTAGGACTGTCTGCTTCCTGCCCAGGAAGGGGATGGGGAGTTGTGGAGAAGAAAAATAACCTGATGTGACGGGAGGGGGAAGGGACCTTGAACAAGGATATACAGGGATGGAAAAAAAAATTCAGAGGGAAAGCTGAACACAAAGTAATTTTATGTGTAACAAATTATTTGCATTATCACCCTTGATAAGTCATGCTTATGATTTTTATTTTCTTTATAGTTATTGTTAACTTATCAGCATTTTAAATTCATTTTACTGTTCTCCTTGATAAATACAAAATAAATAAAGAAGAAAAAAAAGAACAAATATGTGCTGTCTTCACATATGTCTGTATAGTTAGAAAGAAATAGAAAGGTCTGCAAAATCAAAATGATACAGTTTAATTTGTTGATGTATAGCCTAGTTACAGTCAGGATTATGAATAATCTAGACTTAACCCAAGGAATTTCTCTCAAGAACACATAACTGAATAAAAAAAAATCAATACTTTTTTTCATAAGATTTTTTTAAAGAAATTGGAATATTAATATTTAATGTCAGTCCAGGAAACATTTTATATGCTTTAGTCAAAATGGTTCTGCAGAAAGAAAGGAGCCACATGTTGTCTTACTGTGCCTATTGAAAGTGTTCTACAGAATAGGGGACACAGTGATAGAGGAAGAAGAGAGCCCTGCTTCCAGTCCTTTCAAATATATTCTTCTGTAGAGTTTAGCAGCTATATTCTGTAATCAGAATATACTTTGTTGTGGAAAATATATTGATTAGTTGATAGTTTTGTTCTCGTGAAAAGAAAAACATTTTATTTGGAGAATTCTTGCCTGTTGATTTGATTTCACCTCATACAGTGAGTGACAAAATCTATTATTTTCATACAGAAAGGCCACTGTCAGCTTTAAGGGAAGGTCAGGATATGATTTTCATGGTCACCAGGGTTCATATTTTCATTACAGCATCTGCCTTGCTACATACCTTAGAAGGCATTTCAGAACAGATATTCCAAAATTCAGTTAACCACTTGTAATTCATGGTGTAGCAAAATGTGTCTTAGGAACATAGTCAATAGCATTCTGTGTCTGGCACAGAACCAATAATTTTGTCAATTTTTTTTATTAGTACCCTTATAAATACTGACATTACTTTGATGTGGCCTTGTGCTTAGATATTTTGTGTATAGTCTCTTGTCCTCCATGTGTACATTAAAATCATAGGAATAAGCTTAAAAATTACTGATGTCCAGTTACAAAAATGATTTTGGTTTACCTATGTGGAAACCAGGTGGATATCAAACAGCATGGAGTTTAAATCCTCTGTGAACATGAATTGAGGACAGTGTGATAGTGTACTGTCTGAGAGAGCTACTCTTGCCTGGGTGACATTCATTCCTGACAAGACACAGCTGATGCTCTTTAAGAAAAAGACCAAGAAAAATAGATGCACAACATTGGTTATAGATTCTTCTCATTCAAAAATTAACATAAATAAACTAGTATCAATTATAACTCATTTCCAACAATAAAATATATTAATATAATGGGAAAATAAATATGATATAATAGTTATTGTTCTATAATTGATATTCTACATGATTAAAAAATGAAAATGATTTTTACAGACTAAAACAAATGAATAGACAAAGCAAAAAATAGAAAAAAAACAGGAAAATTTATGTAATTGGGATTTTATATTACTATCAAAAATAAATAAGAATATAATGAAAATTAGAATTAGGCATTTACTTTCAATTTGTAAATAAATTTAAAATTTTGGGAGATTTGTATTCTTTTGACAATATTAATGACAATACAATGAAGAAGAAATACATTTTACTAATTATTATTCTTATATCAATAATTATTTAGCTATTTTCTATATGAGCTTCCATTAATTCTTTCAAAAAGTATTATCATTTTCATTAATTTCCCCCTAAGTATTTACACATACATAAATATGTATCTATAGAGAGTGTATATACATCTGTACAGTACACAATCTTGTATAAAGATATTTCCTGCACCTGCAGGGCAAAGAGCCATACTGGCGAGGGACCTCGATGTTGAAACAGCACTCAGGACACTGTCTTGGGATTCATGCAGGAGGAGCCTTTATTCCACAGCACTCTAACAGCTTTTATATCCTCCTTAGCCATAGCAAAACATGGGGTCCATGGGGGTAAAGAATGGTCACCCTGTACCAGGAAGCTAAACAGGACAAACAACACAGAGGAAAACCACAGTCAGGGATGAGAACCCATCACAAGACACACTATCAAGAAGCACAAATTGCAAAACAACTGAGGGGAACAGAAGGGCACTTTTAAGTTCAACCATGGCTTTGCAGCCAGGTTCCAACATCTCCTCCCTCTTTGTTTTAAATAAAGAAAAGTTAGTCCCTGTCTTAGGTCACCTATGGGTCCCATCAGCCTTACCCATCATGGGAATTTGCCCTAGTACTTCCTGTCTTAGGTGGCTGGAGGTCACAGATGTTGCCCGTCCCTGGGTACTACCTATCCAACATCTGTATCCACACTTGGGCAGACACAGGAGGTGCCATGGTCAAAAAGGCCTGTTTGGTGACCTTTTGGTGCCTTGTAAACTGACTTTGCATCCAGCATACCCTAAATGATCCGAGGCCTATCGCTCCGTCACAAATACCCAGGAGGGCTATAGAACCTTCCTATCTCTGCATCCACCCAGAAGCATGAGTCATTAAATCCCACCACCCTGTTTCAGAAAAAGGGGGGTCACTCTGGTATTATTAATTTTAACAATAGCATATACTAATTGATTATTGTGATTCGAAAAGGTTTGATTCCAGGATCCATTCAAATATTCGTTCAATTCCTTAACCCTCTGACTGGCTTTCAATACTGAATGAGAGGTTACACAAATTTCTGAAAACCCACAGCACACAGCATTTTATGTTGAGCACAAAGAATATCTATCTGCTCTTGCAACAGCGCAGTTTGCTGATTCAAACTCAAAAGTCCAAAATGTATTTGTCCATTCAAAGTTTGTTGAATATCAAGAGCCTTGGTGACTTATTCAGACAAGGAGTTCACCAACGAGGTCTGTTGCATTGTTTGGCTAAGGACAATTCCAGCGCCAGCAGTGTCTGCAGCAGAGACTGCACTGGCAGTCACAATGGTGGCAGTAATGCCAAAATCTCTCTTTTCACAGGTCAGCTGTAGTGGAAACTGATCAGAAGCTGCATCCAAAGGCATCACAGCCAATGTGAGCAATCTCACTATCAAGGCATTATCACTAGTATTCTTCCAGTAATTGCTAAAGCTACAATTCAAAGCTGAACAGTTTAGTACACCCTTCCCTCCCACACTACCATTCCAAGTCACAAAGAAAAAAAAAGGGGGGGATAATAGACAGGGCATAGTAAAATTTTTTTAGGGCTTACTGGTACCATTTGACTTCAGAGATGATTCAAAATGCAAAGAAGCATTCCAAGTAACTGTGGCATTGAATACAGTCCTGTCCTGTGTTGGCCAGCACAGGAGCCACATCCATAGGCTAAAGGCCCACACAAATATGATCCACCAAATAATTGCCCAATGCCTGCGTGAGTAGGATTTATTTTTTTTATTGTTATGAATAAAGAAGTCACATTTTCTATTCTCTTATATCCTTATTCAATGTCCGTTCCCCCTCCCACCACATCAGGTCATTCTCTCTTCTCCACATCTCCCCACCCTCCCATGGGCAGGCGTCCCAAGGTCCCATAGTCCCAGTATTGCTTAGTTCAGCCTCCACTCCTGGCAAATCCAGTTTTCTCCCCCCAACATCAAGACTGAGTCAGGCGTTTCTCTAGAGGGAGTGGGATCCAAGGAGTCAGTCTAAGGTGTTTCTGATCCCAAGCTGAGGTTTTCAGCTTGGGCATGCTTTGCTATTTTTTTGTTTGTTACTTTTCTTAGAGTCCACTAATGAGTGAGTATATCCCCTGCTTATCTTTCTGGGTTTGTGGTACCTCGCTCAGGAGGATATTCTCCAAGTCCATCCATTTGCCAGCAAATTTTAGGATATAATTTTTTCTTACTGCTGAGTAGTACTCCATTGTGTAGATGTACCACAGTTTGTTAATTCATTGTTCAGTTGAGGGACATCTAGATTGTTTCCAGGTTCTTGCTATTACAAATAATGCTGCTATGAACATAGTTGAGCTAATGCCTTTGGAGTGTGACTGTGCATCTTTAGGGTATACACCCAGAAGTGGTATTGCTGGGTTCTTGGGGAGATTGATTCTCAATTTTCTGAGAAACCACCATACTGCATTCCAAAGTGGCTAAACAAGCTTACACTCCCACCAACAATGGAGGGGTGTTTCCTTTGCTCAGCCTCCTCTCCAGCTTAGGCTGTCATCTGTGCCTTTTATCTTAGTAGGATTGAGTAGGATTTGAGTAGGATTTTTATAATATAGTAATATGGCTCACTGCCCGGCACCAGGGCACGAGGCACAAAGATCCACAATGGACTATTCACAGTATTATTACCATCAGTAAAATTCAAAAGTTTTGGTGGCTGAGATACACATTTTCTCCACTGGAGGGTATCCCTCAAGTCGGTTTTAGTATCCCTTTTCCAGCAGCTAGATGTGGGCCACAGTCCTTGGTACAGCAGACAATATTTAGTAGTATCCATATTAATAGGATACCAAAAATTCTGAATATCAATAGCCCGTGACAGGGATTCATTCCCCACAAAATCAGCTGAGGAAATACTAGTTAATATCACACAGGTTCCTATAAAACTGCCCTCAAACCCACTAGCATTCCTTCCTATTGAATTTGTTTTGAAAAACACAAGGAATATCTTAAATTGAAAGTAACATCTTTTACTTTAACATTATCTATAAGGAGGACATCTTGAACTAACCTCCATAATGAAAAGGTTGCAATGACAATGTGCCGTGGCACTTTTTATTTTAAAGTTCTTTGTAAGTCTGTCTTAACCTGTCCCCAATCAGGGATATTAAGGCCTCCCCCGCAATGAACCATGGACTAGCTTCAGTGATGGTGATGATGAATGTGACTGCAGTACCAAACTTAATTCCTGTTCCTTGCTTGCTTAGCAGTTCCTTTACCTCAGTGGCCAACTGAGTTTTTTGAGTTTGAGTTTCCCATGGTACGTACCTTGTTCCTTTACCTTTTCAATTCACCTGCTCACTTTGGGCAACCCTGTCCATGTCTCCCTTCTTTCCAGATCTCAGTGGAACCTCCACTTGCTGTGCCTGCATGGCAAAGAGCCGGACTGGCAAAGGACGTTGGGATTGAAACAGCACTCAGGACACCCTCTTGGGTTTCATGCAGGAGGAGCCTTTATTCCACAGCACTCTAACAGCTTTTATATCCACCCTAGCCATAGCAAAACATGGGGTCAAGGAGGATCAAGGAATGGTCACCCTGTACCAGGAAACTAATCAGCACAAATGGCACCGAGGAAAACCACAGTCAGGGATGAGAACCCATCACAAGACACACTATCAGGAAGCACAAATTGCAAAACAACTGAGGGGAACAAAAGGGCATTTTTAAGTTCAACCATGGCTTTGCAGCCAGGTTCCAACAGATATTATAACATACACCATTGTTTATAGGGAATGCTGGTGTAACATAATTTTTTTAAGTAAGTATGTGGCATCATTTTTTTTTTTTTTTTTTGCTATAACATGAGTTGAAGCTCCTGGGACCTTGGGGTTGATTGGGTCATATAAATATATGAGTATCCACATGAAGCTTTCTCCCATTTTGAAATATTGCATAAGTTCTTTAGACCCAGAATAAATTTATAGTATTAAAGTAGTGATAGTTGGAACTTTCTTGGGATAATATAATATTTTGCTAGGGTGCAGAACTGCTAGAGATAAATGGGCATGCCCAATTTTTTTAAAAAAAATTTAACTCATCTTTGCTCCAAAATAATAATTTTTGAATTTATTACTTCTAATTTATTAAGGATATACAAAAACATTATGAACAGTATTTTGTTTATCGCCCTTTTATCCATTTTGACATTCAAAATCTCTATTTACATGCAGAATAGGTTGGCATCTTAGTTACAGACTCTATTGCTGTGATAAAACAGTATGACCAAATGCAACTTGAGGAGGAAAGCCTTCATTTATTCTTCACTCCTATATTACATCCCAATTCAATTTCACCTCCTTATCCTACTTCCCTTTTTTTCTTTTCCTCTTTGTCCTTGAATATTTACCTCACCTCCTCTCTGCCACATACCCCATGCCCTCTGCCTCCCCTCAGAAAAGAACAAGCCTCCCAGAGACATCCACCAAACACAGCATAACAACCGATCCTAAGACTGGGCACCTAACATCACATCAATGGTGAACAAGGTAACCCAGTAGGAGAAGGGAAGCACAAGGAGGCAGAAGAGTCAGAAACAGCTTCTGCTCCCACTGTGAGGAATCTTACAAGAACAGTATGCTACTCTGCCATAACATGTATGCAGAGAACGTAGATGAGATGCCTACTGGTTTTTGTCAGTACCCCTACTGGTTTTTGTCAGTACCCCTGTGTTGATTCTGTGGGCCATGTTCTCATGATCTCTCTGACTCCTCTGGTTCCTCTGATCTTCCTCTCTCTTCTCTACAGGACTTACTGAGCTCTGTGTAATGTTTGACTGTGGGACTATGCATCTATTCTCATCAGTGGCCAGATGCAGTCTCACTGGTCTCTTTGATGATGATTTTAACAGGCTCTGATCCCAGAACATTTTGCAGGGTGAGAAAACTCTAGGTAGAAGGTTTCATGGTGTGGTTGGTGTCTCAATTCTTATGTGATTACAGAAGATGGCCACTTAATTCTCTGTATCACCCATTACTAGAATCTTTGCTAATGTTACTGGAGTAGATTCCAAGGAGTTTCCATTGCACTTGATTTCCATCTTGTTGCCTAAATGCCCCCAATTACAGTTGTTTCTTCCAGCATTTTCTCCATCATTCCCCACCACCTGATCATTCCTGTTCTGAACCACACCCATACACTGTTCACCCTTGGAATCTATTCTATTTCCCCTGATATGCATGCATCCCTACTTAGGTCCTATTTGTTACTTAGTTTTTCTGGATCTGAGAACCGTACCATGATTATCTTTTACTTTACAACTAATATATAGATATTAGTGAGTCTATACCACCTTTGAATTTCTGAGTCTGGGTTACCTAATTTGGGAATGATTTTTTTTCTGTTTGCAATTGAATCTATTTGCCTGAAAATTTTATGATCATATTGTTTTTAACTTAGCTTAGTAATTCTTTGTTTAAATGTGCCACATTTCCTTCATCCATTCTTCTGTTGAGAGACATGTCCTTGTGATAGCATGACACATCCTTTGAGTATATGCCCAGAAGTAGTATAATAAAGCCACAATATTGATTTTCAAAGTGGATATATATATATATATATATATATATATATATATATATATATATATATATATATATAGTTGTACTGCCACCAGCAGTGGGAAAGTGTTAATTTTATGTTTTATGTAGTCTAAAATCAGGGCAAAAAAAATTGAGGCATGCACTCAGATTCTTTGTCCTACAGGAAAAAAACTGATGCTAAGGCCATAAAATTGTGCTACTCATGGCTTGTCCAGCCTGTTTTCTTACAGCACCAAAGACCACCAGCCCCTGGGTAGCAAAATGAGCTGGGACCTACCATATAAGTCATCACTCAAGAAAACATGCTCCAGGAAGCCTCCTAGACAGTTTGATGGGGGTATTTTCTCAAGGACTATTCCTAATCCCAAATGACTCTAGGTGTGTCAAGGTGAGTTAAAATTAGCCAGAACATTTGAATTTACATTTTTAAAGAAATTCATCCAACTTGTTACTTAAATAAATTTTACAATGCATTGCTACAAATAGTAAAAAAGAATGTTCAGAAAAGGAATAGTTAAGATTATAGCTAAGAGAAATGAGTAGAAATATATTAACAAAATTAGATAAATAAATTATGTAACACTTCTCTTACATGCTCTACTATATGTCTAAATTTATCAATTGGAGTAAGTCTGGTTTGCTACATGTTTGTAGCTAAACTGTACTGTGTATATATTAAAATTATGTTTCTACTCTACACTCAAAATTTCAAAGGCTATATATTTAACAAATACAGTCTATATAACTATGGCAGTATTAAAAAACAACTTTAAAATTACTTTATTAATATAGCATTTTAATGCTGACAAGCTAGGGCAAATTATAAAGCTTTGACTTAAATGTCCTATTATTGCCCAAGAACACAGAGATGATTTAATAAAAGTTATAAAGTAGATGCTATGTACATTTTTCTCAAACATTATGAAATGAGAAAATGTAGAGAGGATACAGGTAAGAAAAAATAAAAAATAAAGAGAAATATTAAAATACTTTGGCTTAAGTATTATAGTTTATTATGTTAAAATTATAGAATTACATTGACTTAAATTGTAAAATTAACTAGATAACATTTTATTCCATATTATTTTATTGACATAAAACCTCATCATTAAAGCGCGCACACACACACACACACACACACACATTTTCATCTACAACACTATTTTGGTCCTGTCTTACTTCTGCTTCTAAGGAAATTCTGTTGATCCATTTAACTGTTTTTCACACTGTAATTGGGACCATTTTGATTTCCCATAAAACAACTGGAAAAGACATCTCCCAGAGTCCTATAACTTGGTTCTCTGCTAACTGTCCCAGTGGACTCATTCCACTCCCATCTAGCTATCTAGCTGTTCTTTCTTCCTCCCTGCTCTTCCTCTTGGTAAATAGTAGACATGCCTGGCCAGTTCTGGGAGAAGAACAAACCAAGCATTAGCCAAGTATATGTCTTCTAGTCAAGGTCATAGAATGTTCCAGCCTAGAGGCAGCCAATCAAAAACCAGCTACCCTTGGTGGGGTCTGAGAATACCCTGGTTTGGAAAGTTCCTAAGCATGATCCAATCAATAGTATGCTTGCACCATGTCCCCAAGCAACCTACTTTGTTGTAGTGTTTGCCTATAAAGGCCAATGTAACCTAGGATAAACAGCTCCTCCTTGCTCTATTACTAAAGAAGTGTGGAGTAAGCTCCCTGTCTGGCTTGTATCATGCTGCCAATAAACCTTGCTGTTGCATTTTGGTCATCTTTGTCTTTGACAGTCTCTCTGGGGGTCAAGCTTTGGACATAACAGTAGGCAACTTGGCCAGCAACTAGATCTGGCAATATATAATTATTAACAACCTATGGTAATCACCACCTTTCCCCGTTTTTTGCATAGTGGCATAGTGGTGGTTTGCTTCCATAAAGATATTGCAAAAACTGTAGTAGTGAAGTGTTTCTGGCCCAGAGGTTCTGACTCACTTACAGAAACATCCACAGTCCCAAAGAATCACACAGATACTGCTTGGCCTGGGGCCCAGGCATAGAGATTGCTAACTTTTTACCCTTAAACTAATCCATGGTTCTCATCCTGTTCAGCCATGTGGCTCAGTACCTTTTCTTATCAGCATTTCAAATTCTTTCCTCTGTGTCTCACTGGCATTTCTGCTGTATCTCTGCTCTGCTCTGAGATATTCCCAGAGTTTTTTTAGTCTTGTAGTCCTGCCCACATTTCCTATCTGCCTCTTCCCAATCAGCTTTTTATTAAACCAGCAGAAGGGACAAATATTTACAATGTACCAACATAATTCCACTACAGAATGGTGCTAAGAAAGGATCTCCAAAGCCAACATGTTATGGGATCTTTCCTGCCTACTTCTGAGGTTAAGCATGCCCCCACATTTGCTTTTAGATTGAACTTATATCTAAGAGAAACATAAGGCAATTAGTGTAATTTTTTATTCTCTCAGCCTTGTAGCTATAAGAGTAGCTAAACTTGATGAAGACTTTCTACAGATTCTATATGTAATAACTTAATTTGATGGTTTTCAACCTCCTGGTTATGATCCTTTAAACAACACCTTAACTACAAACATAATTCCAATTCATAACAGCCTCAAAATTATAGTTATGTAGTAGTAATGACTTATTTTATGGTTAGAGGTCACCAAAACATGAGGAATTCTGTTAAAGGGTTGCAACGTTAGGAAAGTTAAGAACCAATGCTGTAATTTCTGATAAGAAACTGGATTAGTTTATTTTATATTCTGAATATGCAATGAGTTCAAGTCTATTCTCTACTTTCTATTCTATCATATTCATGGTATCTGGTCTTATGTTGAGGTTATTGGTCTTTTTGAGTTGAGTTTTGTGAATGGTAATAGATATGGGTCAATTTTTATATACTGATACAATTTTGACACAGGTAACAAAGCACTTTGATTGAACTTAATGCCACTTAATGAGACAAAACACATAAATGACACTGTCTGCTAAAGTGGTCAAGAATATGAAGTAGGGCATGGGCTGAGGGTAAAACCTACTAATATTATTTTGCTAAAGGAACATAGCATTAAAATGGCTTTTAATTGCATATTGAAATACTCATGCATCAGAACATCATATCTGGAGGAGTTGGGCAGAGCAAAAGAATGTATTCCAAATATGTTACATGAGAAAAATTAAATAAAAAATTTAAAAGATAAATCAAGTTAACTTTTCACACAACTTCTGCTCACACGATTCTTGGCTAGGAAAATAGGACTATAAAAGAAAACATGATATAATGATTACAAAGGATGAAGATAAAATAGCTTCATTCTCAACTGATATGATTGTCTCTGTAGCCAAAGTTTTCAAATTTACCAACCCAAAACAAAACAAAACAAAATTCCTTTAGCTAATTATCACATGCAGGATATAATGTCAAATGTTTTGTCATATACCAGAAAAAATCTATTAGGATTTAAAGGACTAATTGCAAAAATTCTCACTCCTATCACATGAAATATTTGGCATAAATTTTATGAATAATAGTTGATAGATATACCTCATATATATGCATATATATGTGTGCATAGAACAAATATAAAGATAGAAATTCTTGCAAGAAGAAATAATTGGAAATATTTCCATTTTTGTTGACTATAATATTCAATATTATTTTTTTCAGATGAAATGATGTAAAGATATCAAAATTCCATGTTCATACACCCACTATTTTTAGTGATTTTACAAACAATTACCAAGTCCATGTGTATAATCAAGTAACTAATCACATTATGTAAATAAAGTTAATTTTGATATAATTTAAAATGTTTTAAAATTTTGATGAAAAAAGTAATGTGCTTTTGGATTTCAAGACTTTCTAAAGATGCATTCATCTGGACAGTGTTGGATTTTCAACAGACACATTATTTAAGAGAAAGCACAGAGGACCTAGAATTTATATGATAGATCACTGATATTTACAAAGTTGCAACCGAATTCAATCCTTAAGCATAGACTCTTCTTAGGATGTGCCCTGTATTACAATAACACATAATCAATAGAAACTTGGAGGTTTGTAATGCCATGACATTGACTATTATAAGCATACTGATTCTTTATCTCTCTCAAACTTGGAAGAAAGCATTTTGATGAAAAATGGACAAGAGACTGTAATAAAATCTTACACCTGTAGAAAAATAAGCCACAATAAGTCTGATATTAAAAAATTAAGACAGAGAAAAATATATACTTTTCCATTTATGAGGTCTAAAATTTTAACACTGGTAGGACCATGATTTTCTGTAAGTTTCTTAAGTTTGTCAGCAACATTCAATGTGTTTTGGCTTTTAGAGGCAAGACTGGGCGCATCCAACATAATGCAGAATTCCCTCTGTGTCTCCTAGTCTGTCTTTTCATAAAACCAGGTAACACATTAATGATGTCATCTTAACAAGATTGCATTTGCAAACACTTTAACTATGATTATGACCATAATATGGGGCAGAAAACTTACACTTCAATATATGTTTGTGGGTTGAATGACTTGGCAGTTTCTGTTGTTACATCAAGAGAATCATCAGTCTGAGAGTTGCCTAGACTAAGTGTTCATTTGTGTCCTGTCAATATTTAGTATTTTAAAGTTCTTTTGAATTGAAGGATGTAGTTTTCAGTTCCCACAGACAAAATCCTAGGTAAAAGTGGTACAATATTTTATTCTTGGCCTCTTGTATAGGAAAAGGTAACTCCACTGCATGGAGAAATTTTGAAGCCAAAATAATTTTGTTATTTTGGTCTATCATCTATCTATCTATCTATCTATCTATCTATCTATCTATCTATCTATCTATCATCTATCTCTCTATCTTCTATCTACTTATCTATATTTAACATGATCTATATATGTATATTTCTAACTGTATATATGTATGTATGCATGTATCTATCTATCTATCATCTATCTATCTATCTATCTATCTATTTATCTTCTTAATCATGAATTGGCTTTAGGCTATTTTTAAGAACTTTATGTGAGTTGAGTATTGATTCTGAAAAGCAGGACTTGAGGGCCTGTTTGCCAAGAAAGACTGTTTTAAAGAAATTCTCAGACATATGGAGATAGTTGTTGGGGGGTAGGCAGAATAATACTAAGGGAAATGAATTTCCAGTGTAGTAGGACCATTGGTAGGGTTCAAATAATAAAAACTCACTGGTAATTGATAATATTCTAAACACCAATTTTGGAATGAAAATACATAATTTTATAATAAAGGAAATACCTCAGCCAAGATTTTTGAATAAATTGATGATGTATTTAAAAACAAAACACAACAAGTTTTTTTTACCAGTAATTTAAAATGTTTAAAATTTCCAAATTACAGGATGAAGATAGAGGAAAAAAGAAGCCATGCTGAAAGAATTTACTGATCATACCCCAGAAATAATAAACATTGTGTTTAGAATTTCAGGAGAAAAGGAAACAAAACAAAATGGTTTAAATAATAAAAATTATGGATGTTCTCCAGGTTTAAAAGAAGACAAATACAATTTAATTGCTAATAAGAATGGGTACAGTTGACTCCATTAGAAAGACAGATCCTGAGCTTTATGATTTAGGAAGTTTGAAATCCCTCCTTAAAATATAGGTTAACACAACTTAAAGTGTGAGATGTTAAAGTGCAGTACTATATACATCATCATTAAAAATATAGACACATTCTTTATAATTAGAATAATAGTTTGGATACATTCATCTGCATATGTAGAAGAGCTATTCTCAGATGTCATGGGTTATTAAATCAAAATATTAATTTCTTAATTCCAAGGGCACTTCATCTCCTGTGAGCTGTTGGCCAGGATGTCTCTTGAGGTTCTCAAAATAATACAAACAATATCACCACTGTCAAATGCACACCAGGGAGAAATGACAAAACAACATTGTGAAGACTCTGCAATGCTCTTTTTTTTAGGACATAAGAAATCAAACCACAATTGAGAAGATAACTTCCTTCCTGTAGGATGTCTCTTAGATTGCTCAAAGGTGCTTTCCATGCTGCTGAGGGAATGTTATCTAAAGTCCTACTCACTTGTGTACTCTGCATACAATACTGACTGGCCAGACAAGATGTGTCCATGGAAACAATAATGGTAAGTTTGTTTCAGGGGTAACCAATCACTTTCTGGTTGGATTTGAGCCTCACTTCACAGGAGAAAATCCTGATTTTGCCTGTTACAACTATGTTTTTCAAGTTAAAATATTTTGGTAAGCAGTTAGAAAAACATATATTGACAAAAGTAGTCTTTATTAAAGAATCAATTAGATTATTGTAACTTGTTGTTTCCTAAATAAAAATCTTGTGTAAGCATTCATTTATGAGGTCAAAAATATTTTCATGAAACAGATGAAAGTGTAAGGGTGTAGAGCTTTTAAAGCAGAAAGTCTATAAAACCACTAAAATCTTGAAGATAGTATCTTCTTAACCTACCCAACAAATATTTTAAATGGCTTATAAAACTATGTTCAATCTTCATGATTCCTATTTAATAATGCTACTATGTCAGAGCACATATACTAACTCATTCAAAATTACAGATGAGATCATGAGATGGTTAATAACATTCTTACCTAATGGGTTTAAATAACAAAACAAGCAGTCTGGGGAGCGAACTATTTCAAAGCAATAAACTTAACAATGAAATAGAAGAACAAAGAAAAATGCTCCTGAAATATTAACACCTCTTTAAATGTCAAGATAATAAGATAGTTTGTCTCTGGTGTATTATTAGCATTGCTGTTTAGAAAATTCTATATACAAAATTAAATTTCAGTAAATATTTTTAACTTTATTATTTTCTACTAGTAATTTTATAAGATCAGAATAGCATATTGAAATAATAATTTATTTTAGAATGATATATGTATATTATTCTACTTTTGTTCTTCTGGTTGCAAACATCCAATTTCTCCATAATCATCATCCTGTGTTTCTGGAGATTGTCTTGATCTTTAATTAATTTAGGGGATTCTAGCTCAGTATTGAAGTACCATTCCTAGGCATGAAAAGCCAGGTAAGCATAAATATAATAACAAGGGGTACTTGAATTTTTCTGCTTCAATTTTTATTTCAGTTCTTGTCCTGAGTTCCCTCAATGATGGACCGTGCCCTGACCAAGAAGTAGGATCCAAATCCACCCTGTCTTCCCCAAGTTGCTTTTGGTCAGAGTATTTTATCCCAACAACAGCAAAGCAAACTAGATTAGAAGTCACTATGAAGAAGAATAAATAACATCATTTTTCTAGAAACAGAAAAACAAAAGATATTAAATACTTTCAATGATGGTGCTAGAAAAGGCACTTTCATTCTGCTGATGATAACATAAATAAGTGCAGCCATTTACCTGAATAGTATGAAGCATTCTTGTACAATTAATGGCAGAATAAATATTCCTGTCAGTATTTCCTAAAGAAATGAAATCACTTTGTTAAAAATCAGCTGTAGTCCTAGATTTATTAGAGCATTATTTATAAGAAATTGAAACGCCCTTATTGTTTATTTAATAATTAATAAAGAAAAATGGTACATATATTCAAGAATATCATATATATCTGCTAAAAATAACAAAATCTAGTTGTTTGCAACAATATAGATGAAGATGTAGGTGAAAATTCCAATACAACATTACTTTATTTGTATGTGCAACTGTAAAATGTTGATTTAATATAAACTGAGGACTAATGATTACAATGTCTGGGAAAAGATATGTCTTTGTGACATGATTTTTTGAACTATAGGCTGCTGAAATGTCTATCGAGACTAGGTAACTGTGTTTATTTTCCTTTTGACAATGATAACATATTTCAAGGACTGAAAACTAAGAAGGAATGAGAATGAGCATATTTTGAGAATGACAGTGTTTAATTAGCAACTGAAACCTTGGTAGAAGAGAAGACAAGGACAAAATAATTAGGTAGAAGAAATGATTATGTTCTTCAGCATCAAAATAGAATTTACAGTAAGCTAAATGTGCTGTAACTGAATAAGAGGAATTCAAAGTCTGCAAGGAAAATAATAGAAAGGAGATGTAAATGTGAGTGAGCCTTATTTAATCAGTACTTCTTATACACTTGTGCAAAAATGTCACACTGTGTACCACAAATATACACAACTATTAACTGCTAAAAAATTCTATTTAAAATAATTAAGGAACAAACTTCAAGCAAATCACAAAATAAAAGGGTGTTAATAAGCAAAAATAATACTTTATGCATTATAAGTAACTGCAAATTTGCAAAGATATATATTTTCTTTGTGACAAAATCATGATTATTCCTAATGGTGTCATTATTTCCGACTTTCAAGTTAGATGGGAATATTAAATCTTAATTAAAATTAGTGAAAATAAATTAATTTCCCTCTTACAAAAGTTAATGTTTTCTTTCTTTTACACATGAACAATTTGCTAAATTCCCATGAGATCTAAACAATTTAATCTAATAATAGATGCCAGTTATTTATTTCCAGAAATTGAAATCGAAACATCTGAAATATTCCAAACAAAATTTATAATAAACTCTCATTACCACATTCAGTCATCTGCAAATGCTTCTCTGTTTTATGTGTTCTTGTGTTATCAGCTTCATGAGACCATTATCCTCTCTACTAGAGTTCTGGAAACCCCAATTCAGTCCAGTGGTAAGGTCTCAATGTTATTTAGACCACTCCATCAGAAGCTTGTGCCCCAGGCTGCTTGGCACAGTCCTTCCAGGGGGCTCTGAGATATTATTTGTTGAGTATAAACATTCTGGCTTGTAGTTGATTACAAGGGCTTTTGGGGAGCATCAGCAAAAAACAGTAACAACACAAACTGCTATCTATGGATGCCAAAAACTTAAAACAGCCATGATTAGAGGTCTGACTAGATTTCAGTACAAAAATATTAAAATTTACAAAAAAATTGGGAGCTTGTTTAACTGCACAAGTTTAAAATACCAACTGCTTTGAGGCTACCAGAGGCTAGAAAACAAGACCTAAAATAAAATAGTGAAAATAAATGAAATAAGTGTAGTTAACCACCAATGCGATATACTGTTTGTCTAATAGGCAAACCACCACCAGGGAATATTATGGGCACTGATGACATTAGCATATGTCTACAATGTTACTCAATGTTGGGTAGTATATTAGTAATATTTTTCTACAATAATAAAATGTGGTAGTGGGTAGAAATCTCTTCAAGATTTTTCATGGAATTAAAGATATCAGATGCCATTGATTTTAAATAACTTCAGCAAAATTCAAGAACAATTTCACTGAATATTTTTAGTTAATCTGAGATCAAGATGCTATTTAGAATTTGAGTTTGGAAAAGAAAATATCAAAAGATATTTAACATAGTAAAAATTTGAATATTTGCCTAAATAGGATAATTACTGAGTATTAATACTTGGCTATTTTTTTTTACACAAAGTGTTAATAAAGCATGTTCAAAGAAAACATAGTTAATACCCTGACTGGAGAATTTTTTTTACATCTTATATTACAAGATTTGAAATGATTGTAGTGGAACATGACTGCAATTCATATCATGGCTGAAGCCGAAGAATAGAGGGTAAGTTTGACACCAGTTTGTGTTAGATACTGAGAGTTTCTCAATAAATGACCAGTACAAAACAAGGTTGTCTTAAGAAATCATGGTTATTGTTGTGTTTTGAAAAGATTTTAATGCTTCCCAATGTTTAAGTTTCATTATAATCATTATATTAACATAAGCTTGTATGAGGCAATTAAATAATCAGGGCTCTGACCTCATGCATTGATTGTTGTTTTGTGAGTGGGCTAGTGCATTGGTAGAGAGCATGATGTAAGTTCAGCATCATTTTGCCATCACCTTTGTGGCTTCATATGCCCATTGCTTTTCCTCTCATATTATGGTACATCACAAAGGTCCCTTAGTAACTATTAGTTGCATGCATGCAATTAACTTTTTAAGCCTTCAGTGTCATGAGTCCAAATCACTTTTGTAGTGGTTTGAACGAAAATGCCCCCAAAGGGAGTGACACTGTTAATTAGAAGGCATAACCTTGTTGGAGGAAGTGTGTCACTGTAGGGGTGGGCTTTGTGATCTCTTCTCCTCAAGCTTCTCTCAGTGTGACAGTCAACTTCCTGTTGCTTACAGGATGTAGCAATTAGATCTAGCATCCTCTCTGCATGCCACCACATCATGATGTCAATGGACTGAACCTCTGAAACTGTAAGCAAGATTTTCCTATTGAATATTGTCCTTGTAAGAGTTGCCATGGAATTACTCTCCCCAAGGATGCAGCAATACCACTACTGGGCATATACCCTAAAGATGCACATTTGCACTCCAAAGGCATTAGCTCAACTATGTTCATAGCAGCATTATTCATAATAGCAAGAACCTGGAAACAATCTAGATGCCCCTCAACTGAAGAGTGGATTAACAAGCTGTGGTACATCTACACAATGGAATACTACTCAGCAGTAAGAAAAATTATATTCTAAAATTTGCAGGCAAATGGATGGATTTGGAGAATATCCTCCTGAGTGAGGTATAACAAACACAGAAAGATAAGCAGGGAATGTACTCACTCATTAGTGAACTTTAAACAAAAAGCAAAGCATTCCCTAGCTGCAAACCATAACCACTGAACAGCTTGGGATCTGAAGCACCTTGGACTGGCACCTTGGAGCCCATTCCCTTCAGAGGAACATCTGACCCGCTTGATGTTGGCATGAGGAAAGCAAATCTGCCTGGAGTGGATGCTGAACTAAGCCACCTTGGGACCTTTGGAGCTCCTGCCCTTGCTGGGCAGTAGATAGGGAGATGGGGAGAAGAGTGAGTGACTAGGAGGGCCGGCAGGGGGAAGGCACTTTGAACAAGGGGATTCATGGTTAAAAAATATGACTTTATTCATAATAAAAAGAAGTTTCCATGCAAATTATTAGAAAAGTTATTTTTTGTCTTACATATAATCCTATATAGATGCAGTAGGAACTTGCATATTGAATGGGAAATGGGACACTTTTGGACTGGCATTAGTATGTCTCCAGAGCCCTTGTGACAGACCATAATTCCACTTTGTTGACATTTTGCCTTTTCCTTCTCATGCATTTGCTTTTAGGATGCATATATTCCTTGAGCATCCAAACCAGGCAGGTTTTAAGAGCTTGAGTTACAAAGGAGATGTGGGTACAGTAGTGAAGAACTAACAGAGATAGATGGAGAGACTTAGGCAGGGGTTTTGAAAAATATACCCACAGATTTTAGGGAACTGATGAAAAGGTTGAAAGCAATTTGAACTATTGGGAAAGAAGACTAGTGTTCACAAGAAGAAATATTTCTTACATGAACCATTGTGGGAGAACTTAAGTTTGAAAAGTTGACCATTGGAGTTGGGTCTTTTCCTAGGTAATAAAATTATGACAACTTAAAAGAAAGAAGAGGTAATGCCACAGCATGGGAACATTCAACACAAACCTTCAGAAGAGGCAATCAGGAGAACAAACAGTTCCCACAAAGAAAGGAAGTGGACAAGAAACAGTGAGTGTCAAAGGAGGAAAATACAAACAGGGTCCCTAAAACGACATCTAAATGAGATCCGTACAAATGAGTGCTCCACCTCTCCACAAAAAAAACTCCAACATTTTACCAGAGAACAGTCATGTGAGAAGAAAATGAGAACTCAATCAGAATTGCACCATATCTAACCCAATGGAAAATTTCAAACAAAGAAGTTTGGGGTCTAACTTAATACTGAAATAGCAGACGACTTTACATCATCAGACAGACTAAGAAAGTTGATGGAAAAAATAAAGAGTGGGGGAATTCTTAATAAATTGGCGTGACAGTTTGGGAGTTTTGGTGAACTAGGATTTACAGGTTAGTTCCAGGTGGCCAAGAATTTAAGACAATAGTCTAAGCGAAGGAGCCAAGAAGAAAGGTTAATAGAGCTTGACAATTTTGTCGATGGAATAATTTTTACCAGTTACAAAAATATACACAAACCATGCCTGCAAGCCAGGTTAACTTAATTATGGAATTGAGTAGTTTCATTTTTATTTTTATTCTTAAATCTGACTTAATTCTTAAAATAGATTTGTCCAATTTTTAATTTTACATTTACCTTTTGACTTTACTGTTTTGGGATATGCTTGTTCTCCAAAAAGTTTATATAATGGAAGCTTTATCCTTAATGCACAGAAAGCTAACACAACTGATTAGTGATGTGTCCAGTATAGAATCATTTAAAAATGAAAATGATCAGGAGACTAAGTGTGTCTTTTGAGGCTGAGTTGAATGTCCTGAGAGTGAGTTATCAGCCGAAGGATTGCGATAGATACTTTTAACAATGTGTTCTAAGCAGGTCAGTTCCATATCTGTCTCTTTTGCATATGTTCTTCCTCTTTGTACACACTAATGCTCTTTTCTTCCATGACATTAATATGAATTCAATACAAGCCATTATTAAAAGCTCATCAGATGTGAGCCCCATGTACTTAAAAGTTCTCACCTCTAAATCGTTGAGTCAAAATAAACTTTTCTTTGTAACAAAGTTAACATTGGTCGTTTCAATATAATACCACAAAATATAACATAGAACCTACATTGGCTTCTGTATCTGTACAAAGGAAATTAGATGTTTCCCAGAAAGAAGATTTTTTTCACAAAACCATAAATATTTTATTGTCACTGAAAGCATCCAGAATTATTATCAAACACTACTGGAAAACATTCAATTCTGTATTCACCATCCTTATCTAGTGATATTAATGCTTTAACTCTCAATCAAATAAACTGATAAGAACATAAAATATGAAATTGCTTGATGGCATGGAGTTGTAACCTGATAGTAAGATGTGTGCTTGACATTTATGAGGATCTAGGTTTAATGTACAACATCAAAACCATTGTCATCATAATAAACTTAATAATTAAAATTGCTAGTATACTTAATTGCATATACTTTTGTTGTTTTTTTAAATTTTTTATTATAAATAAAGTCATATTTTTTAATCCATGTATCCCCTTGTTCAAACTCCCTTCCCCCTCCCGGCCCTCCCAGTCACTCACTCTTCTCCCCATCTCCCTATCTCCTGCCCAGTAAGGGCAGGAGCTCCAAAGGTCCCAAGGTGGCTTAGTTCCACATCCACTCCAGGCAGATTTGCTTTCCTCATACCAACATCAAGCGGGTCAGATGTTCCTCTGAAGGGAATGGGCTCCAAGGTGCCAGTCCAAGGTGCTTCAGATCCCAAGCTGTTCAGTGGTTGTGGTTTGCAGCTAGGGAATGCTTTGCTTTTTGTTTAAAGTTCACTAATGAGTGAGTACATTCCCTGCTTATCTTTCTGTGTTTGTGATACCTCACTCAGGAAGATATTCTCCAAATCCATCCATTTGCCTGCAAATTTTAGGATATCATTCTTCCCATGAAGATTTTATATATAATACCAGGTGATTAAAGAGCATGTAAGTTAAAAAATAAATAACTTTTAAAGTAAAGAACTGAATATACCATATTGACTGGTAACAACATAAACTTAACAAGATAAAAGACCAGAAAACTCCATCTACTGGCAATAACATACTAGAGTATCATTCATACTATTCCCTCTTGATAAAAATGTGAAAACTTGTATAGCTAAATACAAATTATAGTCTCAGATTTTCCACTTAGTAACCATACCTACCTACCTTGCAGCATCAATGCTGAAGCATGGATGACTTCATAATTTCATTGTCTATTTTTACTATTTTTTTATATTTTCATTTTTTTATTATGAATAAAGAAGTCACATTTTCTATCCTTGTATATCCTTAATCAAGGTCCCTTCCCCCTCTCACCACATCAGGTCTTTTTTTCTTCTCCACATCTCCCCATGCCCTCCCATGGGCAGGTGGTCCCAAGGTCCTGCTGTCCTAATATTGCTTAGTTCTGCCTCCACTCCTGGCAAATCCAGTTTTCTCCTCCGAACCTCAAGACTGAGTCAGGTGTTCCTATAGGGGGAGTGGATTCCAATTTCATTGTCTTATAATGACAGGTACTTCAATTATTCCAGTGCTTGGGTTAAGGACAAATATTAACACAGACGATTTTCCAGTGAAAGAGTCAGATAATTTTTAGACCTAGAATTTAAAATGTTACTTTGCAGTTTTCCCTTCATTCTGTTGTTGATTAGGACTGATGGCTGACAAGGGCAGTGCCACTCATCACATCACTGAGACCTAGAGCCAGATACTATGCAGTTAGTAAGAGGCCTTGGAAGAATCAGCCCTAAATGGGTTGTCTCCAGAAAATCACTTCCCTCAGAGCTCAGGAAAACCTGGAGAAGGAGATGTGGAAAGTCTCTTGGAGCCCGAGTGGATGGAGGACACCAAGAGAATAAGAGCCTCAAAAATAGTGTGAGCCAAACTCAAATGAACTCACAGAAAATGAGGCAGCATGCATAGAGTTATGACTTTTAGTTTAGTGTTTTCATGGGATTTTGAGTATGTGAATGAGTGTGTCTCTGATTCTTGTACCTTCTCTGAGAATCTTTTCCTTCTGTTTTTTTTTCCTATTCAACTTCAATGCAATAATTTTTGTTTTATCTTATTATATTTTATTATGATCCCCTAGAAGCCTGTTTTTCACTAATCACAGAAAGGGTGAGGATGTGGATGGGAGGGGAGATGGGAAAAAAAACTAGGAGCAGCAGGAAAGGAAACCAAATTCAGGGTATATCATGTGGCATGAGAAGTTATTAAAAAAGCAACTAGCTAACAAAACAAAGCACAAAGCTTTTCTATGCTCAAATGTCCAAATCAATGCCCATTTAGAGCTGATTTCTCTCCTACCCTCCAGACAATGCCAAGTCTTCCCTTATACTTCTTAGCAATAAGGTCAGCTTTGGTTTCTAAAGGGATCATCTGATTTGTTCTAATTTGCTTTGTTTCCCTTAGTAAAACAATGATCAAAACAAATGGGTTACAGTTCCTTATTGTAGGAACACAAGGCAGGAATGCAAGTCAGAAACATGGAGGCAGAAAATGAACAGAAAATCACAGAAAAATGTTGCCTTCTGACATCCTTCCCCAGGAATACTTAGCTACCTTTATTATACAGAACAAGTACAATGTTGTGCATTGTGGGCTGTGCCAAAATGCATCAGTTAGCAATTAATAAAATGATAAAACCACACACCTAAAGGATCTTGGTAATTCTTCAGTTGAGGTTTCTTCTTCTTATGACTATCAAGTCACTTAAATCTAACTGTGACACTGATTATGTCTCTTGATCCAAGTTTCAACAGCCACATGGCAATTTAAAAAATAAAGTGAAAAATTAAAACAAAAGTACATCTATCTGAAACTACAGAGTATGAGGAACAAATGAAATTTATTCCCCATTGGTAAGAAAAAAAAAACCCCTTTTCTGTCTATATGAACACATTTGCATGGGACATTTATAACCAAAAAAAAAAAAAAAAAAAAAAAAAAAAACTGTAGAAGACCATGTCACTAGATAGATAGCCTGGCAAGAATTTGCAGTGGTTTAATGAATTCAAAAATTTATATCAAATCAGAAGAAAATAAGCTTATTGAACACATTGCAAGAGAGTAACACACTGGTTAGTGACATGAAAATTTCTTATGTCACAAATTGTGTTAGAAGTTATTTTGTAGTTATGATGAATTTGTTTTAAGTTTCTTGCATGTAAGTTGTACCATATGAAGGAATACTGTCCAGAATGGTAGTGAACAGTTATGGTAGGTAAGCAAGAGCTGTTGTAAAATCTCTGCCAGGTAAATCAGGGTTATGTAAATTAGGGTCATGCAAATCAGAATAGCCCTTGTCAATGGGTTAGGTCTCAAGGTACTAGGTGTAAACTCTGGTTATAGCATTCAGTGTTAGCTGTTTGAGATTCCTGAAGGTGCTTGTTAAATTTCCTAAAAGAGACTGGATGAATTTTCTGGTGTCTCATCAATGGCCTTTACTCTACAATAATTAGAGGAAAACAACAGACTCTTGATACAGGTATACTTCAGATATGTATATCATGTTTCAAGACTAGGAGCAATGCTGACAAAATTACCTCATAGAGAATAGTCAGCCAGCAAATACCAAATAAACAAGCTGAGTTAGGAAAGTGACAAGGACTGAAGACAAAATTGGGAAGGGGTTGGAAAAGTAGCTAATGAAGAATAAATAATTAAGTTCATTATAAAGTTTTGATAGACACAGTATTCATGCTCACAGTATCTAATGTGATCTCCAGAGATTGGTCTTGGATGGAGAACAGAGGTAGGACTGATAAACTAGCCTGGCTACACCTTAGACTTAAAAACTATCTTTTAGCAAAAACTAGGCTTATTCTGGTTTATAACTAAATCTATTTGTTAAGAATCGGGATATGCTCCGCCTGTAACATTAACTACAAATTGTTCTATACTGCCTATTCCAGAAAATGGCAATCATACCTTTGTTTCACAGGTATTATAGTAATGTTGCAACCATATCTTTGTATCAAAATATTATGACTACCTTGTTATGACTACTTGTTGTTGTGATTGTCTTCTTATGTCCGCCTTGCAAATATGTCTCTGACTCAGGAAGCACTAATTTGTTATGCTTATGTTCTGTTCCTGTTAATTCACCTATTTTGCCTGCCAAATCCCCCATTTAGAAACTCCCTACCACTGGGCTACAAAAGTACTGTCTTCCCAGTACCAATGCTGACACTTTAAACCCCATCTTAGAGGAAGATAGCCTGTGTGCATGAATAAAAAAAAAGTTGCTTTTATAAATTGTGTGCTTTAATTAATTTGGCCATTATGATTTGGATCATGGTCTTTCTCCTCAAATCTTTGAGATTTACAGGGCTTCTTCATGGCTATCATCTCAAAAAAAAAAAAAAAATCATGTAACAAATGGGTGTATTTTCCCTCTAAAATGGAGGAGTACTTTCTATTGTCTCACAAGCCTAAGAAAGATTTTCTCAACTTTCCACAGGCCCAGCAGTAAAATATTCAACAACTTACCAGTAGCAATGAAAAGTGTTTAGAATGTAGTAAAGGTTCAAAGTTTGTCTTTTTTCCCCAAGTAAAATTTAACTTAGTTTTAAATTTTTTTATTAGAGTTTTATGAAGCCTATGAAGGACCTTTGTATTCCAAAATTCATAAGCAATAGTTGTACCATACATGTTAACATTTTATCAGGAATTCAATCACAAAGTTCTTGTTTTTTAAAAAAAGTCTCTCCCTAAGAGCTTAATTTTAACTGACTGGCCAGTGTGTTATAATGTAAATAAGTTCTTAATCTTACAAAAAAAATTAATGTATTCATTCTTTGTTTTGATTATATATGTTTATTTGAAAATATAGATGCCTAGCAAACAACCTTGCTACTTCAGGAGCTCCTTTTTCACACAGGAGATTGAGTGGGTAAATTCATACAGGGCATTCACAGGACTATAGCATGGGGGTTAAGATTAAAACCAGGAGCCTGGAGTTTATCACAAGCAATTAGTAGGCATTGTGAGCTGAGGGCACTTGGTTAATGTCTATTTGTTCTCAGGAAATTACAGCATAGAAGGAACTCTGCTGCCTCTGACTTGGCAATCTATGGGGCTTTGTGTGCCCAGCCTTTCGCCCACAATCAAATTACTTCTCTTGTTTGTCTTCACACACTTCCTGCCTTCTGCAATTTGACTATCAAAGTCCTTTGCTTTTGGCCAGAAGCTTTTCAACCAAAGTCCTGTAGCATCTGATAAAACTGTGCTTTGTTAAAAAGGGTTGCCTGGGTATGTGCTGATATAAATAGTTTCGTTTTCTTGGTCACACACAAGCGTTCATCTCATTGCACCAGCATTATGATATACCCTATATCAGATTCTATTGCATTTAATACCATAGAGACTTGAGAAAACAGAGATTTGATCAGAAATTATGTTTGAAATATTCATCCCTTTCATATTTCATCACATTTGAAAACTTTATTCTCATTTAAGCTCTTTTTGTTGTTGTTATTCCAAATCAACCTTTAATTTATATAAACTACACATGGTTTTTCTCATATATGTTACCATTTTAAATTAGCAGGTTTATGAAGATTTTTCATAGTAGCAAAGTGTTGTTTTTACAAATACCCATGTTTTGCTAATTCTCACCCATTCTAAAGACAATAATCTACAAAGCAGAGAGGGACATTTGGAAAGTGGTATGTAGGAGGTATTAGCACAAATCGTTACACAGGAACAGAATTTTGCACCTAACTCCCTCGCAGTTCTTTGAAGATGTACCCTTTGCATAAAAATAGCTACTTGGGAGTTAACAAACCAGAAAAAAAAATACAAACACTTTTCTCATTTTTGTCTTTGCAACTGAAGTCAACTTTTAATGCTGTTGACCGTGAATTTCTGAGTCAGTGTTATTGTTTATGTTTTTTTACCTATAAAATTAAGGCTAGATTATTTTTTAAGTAAGAGCAGATGCATGCTCTATATCTTTTGTCCACATAAAAAATGTTTCTTTTCATTTATTCACTGTTGGTAAGATTATTTTAATAAATGAAAACCTAAATGTTTGTAGTTTTTCATCTCTTTTTAGTTTGAGAGGAAACACTTGTCACCTGTCATTTGAAATTTATGAGCAACTAAAACAAATCTCATTGTGTGTATGAATGTTCACCTATGTTTGGATGCATGCTTTTGTTCAGTTATGCACGTGTGTTTCCGTGTGTGTGTGTGTGTGTGTGTGTGTGTGTGTGTGTGTGTGTGTGTACCTTACATTGGCATGGAGTGTCCTTCTCAATCTAACTTTATGTGATGTTGCACTGTTGCAGGGTCTCTCACTGGACTCAGAGCTTTGTGGTCTTAACTAGTCTAGCTAGCCATCTGCTCCAGGGATCCTTTATCTCTGCATCTTGAGTGCTGTGATTATGGGCATCTGCTACATCTTCTTGGCCTTTTGAGCAATTAAAACAATGACTTAAATATCATTAATCTCTAGGTGCTTTGAGAGTCCCAGAGAAATGTATTTGAAACTATTTTTCAGAAATATCTATAATTTTAACAACAAAATTACAATATTTAAAACCATTTCTGGGCTATTATAAAAGCTCCTCTGGTTATATCTATCCTATAATATTAGATCTTGTACTGTATATAATATTAATAATGCAAAACACATAGCAGATATCAACAGTCAATCAAGAAAATTTTCTCTTCCCAATAAACAAAAGAAAGAATTCACAGCAGGTAAGTAATACTAGAGCTACGGAAATCAGTGCATATTGTCAATCAGTATTAATTTTTCTTAAAGTAGGGGTTGATGTATAGAATTTTTAGGAACTAATATTAAAAATGCAAGTAAAACTCATTCTCTCCTGTTCTCTTGTCAGCTCCCATTACATTCCCTTCCATGCTTCTGATTTATTTATTTTCCCTGCTCAGGGGGTCCATGGATGTATCTGTTAGGGTTTTTCTTGTTACCTAGCTGCTATGGGGTTGTGGGTTATAGCCTGGTTATTTCTTACATTAACTCTAATATCCATTTATGAGTGAGTATATACCATGTTTGCCTTTCTGGGTCTGGGTTAACTTTTTCAGTTCACTCAGAAAACTTTTTTCTAGTTTCATCCATTTGCCTGCAAATTTCAGAATGTCATTTTTTTCTTATTTTTATTTCCTATTTTATATTATTATTCATTTATTTATTTTACTTCTAAGTAGTATTTCATTGTGAAAATGTACCACTTTTGTTTTGTAATCCATCCTTCAAGATAGGGGGATCTAGTCTTTTTCCAGGTTCTGGCTGTTATGGATAATGCTACTATGAACATAGCTGAGCAAATGTCCTTGTGGAATGAATGTGCATTCTGTGGGTATATGCCCAAGAGTGGTATTGTTGATCATGGGGTGATTGATTACCAGTTTTCTGAGGAACTGCCATACTGATTTCCAAAGTGGCTTAACAAGTTTACATTCCCACTAGCAATGGAAGAGTGTTTCTCTTAATTCACATCCCCTCCAGTATAGGCTGTCATCAATGTTTTTTATCGTAGCCATTCTGAAAGATGTAAGATGGTATCTCAGAGTTGTTTTAATTTGCATTTCCCTGATGGCTAAGGATGTTGAGCAATTCTTTAAGTGTCTTTTAGCTATTTTAGATTTTTATGTTGAGAATTCTCTGTTTAGGACTGTACTCCATTTTTAAATTGGATTGTTTGGGATTTTGATGTCTAGTTTTTCAGGGATTTGTCTCTTGTCAGATACAAAGTTGGTGAAGATCTTTTTTCCATTATGGATGCTGTCATTATATAATATTGACTGTTTTCTTTGCCTACTAGAAGCTTCTCAGTTTCCAGGTCCAGCTTATTAATTGTTGCTTTCAATGCCTGTGCTACTGGTATCATATTTAGAAAATAGTCTCCTGGGGCATTGTGTTCAAGGGTATTTCCCATTTTCTTTTCTATCAGGTTAAGTGTAACTGAATTTGTGTTGAGGTCTCTGACCCACTTGAACTTGAGTTTCATGCAGGGTGATATGTATGTATCTATTTGCATTCTTCTACATGCCAACAGCCAGTTTTTTCAGCACCACTTGTTGAAGATGCATCCTTTTTTCCATTGTATATTTTTGGCTTCTTTGTCAAAAATCAGGTGTGTAGATTAATGTCAGGGCTTTCAATTTGATTTCATTGATCCATCTGTCTGTTTTTATGTCAAGGAAAAACTGTTTTTATTCCTATAATTGTACAGTAGAGATTGAAGTCTGGGATGTTTCCAGAAGTTCTTTTATTGAACAGTATTATTTTGGCAATCCTGGGCTTTTTGTTTTTCCATATGAAGTTGAATATTATTTCTTCAAGGTTCTGTGAAGAATTGTGTGGTGATTTTTGACAGGGATTACATTGAATCTGTAGATTGCTTCAGGTAAGATTGCCATTTTTACTATGTTTATCCTACCTTTCCTAGCATGAGAGATATTTCTATTTCCTGATGTCTTCTTCAATTTCTTCCTTCAGTGACTTAAATTTATTGTCATAGGGGCTGGAGAGATGGCTCAGTGGTTAAGAGCACCGTCTGCTCTTCCAGAGGACCCGGGTTCGATTCCCAGCACCCACATGGCAGCTCACAACTGTCTGTAGTTCCAGTTCCAGGCAAACACCAAGGCAAATAATTAAATAAAATAATAAAATAAAAAAAAATTATTGTCATACAAGTCTTTTCATTCTTTTGTTAGCATTAGTCCCAAGATAGTTTATATTATTTGTAGCTATTTTGAAGGGAAACATCATTGTATATATCATTTGTATATAGGAGGGCTATTGATTCTTTTGAGTTAATCTTGTATACTGACACATTGCTGAAGATATTCTTCAGCTGTGGAAGTTTTCTGGTAGAATTTGGGATAATTTGTGCATACTATCATATCATCTGCAAAGAGCACATTTTGACTTCTTTCTTTCCAATCTTTATTTGCTTGGTCTCTGTTCAGTTGTCTTATTGTTCTTGCTAGAATTACAAGTACTATAGTGAATCAATATGGAGAGATTGGACAATTTTGTCTTACTCCTGATTTTAGTGGGATCACTTTTTGTTTTTCTCCATTTAGTTTTATGTTGGCTATTGGCAGTTGGCTTGCTGTATATTTCCTTTATTATGTTTAGGTATATTTCTTGTATCCCTGATCTCTCCAAGACCTTTATCCTGAAATGGTGTTGGATTTTGTCTAAGGCTTTTCCAGAATCTAATGAGATGATCTTGTGATTTTTTTTTCTTTCAGTTTGTTTATATGGTGGATGATGTTGAACCATCTCTGCATCTCTGGGATGAAGCCTACTTGATAATGTTAGATATTTTTTTAAATATGTTCTTGGATTTGTTTTGCCAGTATTTTATTGAGTATTTTTCATCAATATTCTTGGGAAAGATTAATATGTAATTTTTTGTGCATCTTTTAGTGGTTTGGGCATCAAGGTGATTGTACCCACATAAAAAATGTTTGGCAATGTTCCTTCTGTTTCTATTTTGTGAGTCAATTTAATGAGTATTGGTATTGTTTAAAATTCTGCTATAAATTTGTGTTGAAAACCATCTATTTCTGGGCTTTTTTGGTTAGAATACTTTTAAATAACTGCTTCTATTTCCTTAGGATTTAAGGTCTATTTAAGTAGTTTATTTGGTTTTTATTTAATTTTGGTTAGTGATGCCTATTCAAAATACTGTCCATTTATTCTAGGCTTTCCAATTCTGTGAAGTACAGCTCTTTGAATTATGACCGAATGATTCAGTGGATTTCCTCAGTGTCTGTTGTTATGTCCCATTTTTCATTTCTGATTTTGTTAATTTGGATATTTTCTCTCTACCTTTCGGTTATTTTGATAAGGGTTTGTCTATTTTGTTGATTTTTTTCAAAGAACCAAGTTTTTGTTTCTTTGATTTCTTTTGTAAGCTTTCTTTGTTTGAATTTTATTAATTTCAGCTGTGAGTTGGATTATTTCCTGCCTTCTAATCCTCCTGGGTGAGTTTGCTTTTTGCTCTAAAGTTTTCAGCCATGTTGTTAAGGGTCTTGAGTGAGATTTCTCCAAATTCTTTATGTAGGCACCTAGTGCTCTGAACTTCCTTCTTAGTACTATTTTAATTGGGTCTCATAAGTTTTAGTACATTGCGGATTTATTTTCATTGAATCATAGGAAGTCTTTGCTTTAATTTTTCTTTGATCCACAGGTTGAGAGTTTTTCAGTTTCTATGAATTTGTAGGCTATCTTTTGCTTTTGAGCTTTAACTTCAGGCCATGGTGCCCAATAGAATACAAGGTGTTATTCCAATTTTTTGTATTTGATTTATGACTGAGTATGTGGTCAGCTTTAGAAAAAGTTCCATGGGGTGCTAAGGAGAAGGTATATTCTTTTGTGTTTGGTTGAAAGTTCTATATGTGTCTATTAAGTCCATTTAGATCATAATATCTGTTAGATGCCTTTTTTCTCTGTTAAGTTTCTCTCTGGTAGACCTGCCCATTGATGAGACGGTGGTGTTGAGGTCTCCTAATATTAGTGTGGGGTTTGATGTGCCATTTAAGCTTTAGTATTGTTTCTTTTATATATTTGGGCACTCTTGTGTTTGGGGCATAAATGTTCAGGAATGAGATTTTAACATGATGAATGTTTCCTGAGATGAATAAGTAATATTCTTCAGGATCTCCTCTGATTGATTATAGTTTGAAGTATATTTTGTTAAATATTAGGATAGCTATTCCAGCTTGTTTAAGTCCATTTCATTAGAAAGTCTTTTTCTAACCCTTTACTCTGAGGTAGTGTTTGTCTTTAAATTGAGGTGTGTTTCTTGTATGCATTTCTTGTGTGCATCAGGATAGATCCTGTTTTTGAATGCATTCTGTTTGCCTGTCTCTTTTTGTAGAGGAACTGAGTTCATTGTTATTAAGGGATACTTATGACCCTTAATATGAATGTTAGTTTCTGTTCATTTTTGGAAGTAGTGTGTGTGTGTGTGTGTGTGTGTGTGTGTGTGTGTGTTTGTGTTTTCTTTCTTTGAGCTTTTTTGCTGTGGGTTTAATTTTATCTATTAGCTTGGGTTTTTGGGTCCATCTAACATTGTTAGTTTGAGATTTTCCTTCTAGTGCTTTCTGTAGGGCTGGCTATGTGGATAGATATTGTTTAAATCTGGTTTTGTCATGGAATATATTGTTTACTCCATATATGGTAATTAAAACTTTTGCTGGGTCTAGTTGTCTGGGCTAGCATCCATGATGTTTTAGTATCTGCAAAACATCTATCTAGGACCTTCTGATCTTTACAGTCTCCATTGAGAAATTAAGTGTTACTCTGATGAGTGTGCATTTTTCCTTTGTAGGTCTTATTGTTTCTTCTTTATTCTGTACATTTAGTGGTTGGATTATTATCTTGCACGCAAACTTTTTTTTGGGGGGGGTCTAATCTATTTGGTGTTCTGTAAGCTTTTTTTTTATCTTTATAGGCATTTTCTTCTTTTGGAAAGTTTTCTACTATGATTTTTGAATATATTTTCTGTGCCTTTGAGTTGGTATTCTTCTCCTTCTTCTATTCCTATTATTCTTAGGTTTGGTCTTTTATGGTGTCCCATATTTCCTGGATGTTTTGTGTTATGACTTTTTTTTTAACTTAAGTGGTTTCTGTGACTGATGAATCTATTTTTTCTGTTGTATCTTTCATGACAGAAATTCTTTCTTGCTTTACTCACATTCTGTTGGTTATGCTTACATTTTTAGTTCCTTGTTGTTTACTCAGATTTTCATTTTCAGCATTACTTTGTTTTATCTCTTCTTTCTGATTTCTATTTTAATTTTCTAGTCTTGAACTGTTTTCTTCACTCGTTTTTTTCCCCCCCTTGGTTTTCCTTAAGTGATTTTTATTTTTCTTTTTTCTTTGTCTTTTCTTCTATTTCTTTAAGGTGATTTTTCATTTCCTCTTTAAATGATTTTATTATTTTTATAAAGTTATTTTTAAGGTCTATTTCTTCTGCTTCTTTTATATTAGAAAGTGTAGGTCTTGCTGTTGTAGAGCCTATAGGTTCTTGTGTTGCATATTGTTCTTCATGTTGTTGAATGTATTCTTGCACTGGCGTGTCTACCCATCTTTTCCTCCAATTGGTACAAGCATTGTCTATCTTCCAGGAAGCTGTTCTTGATGCAATTGATGCTCTTGGTATAATTGAAGCCCTTAGTGAATTCAGAGCCAGTTCTCCTCAGGGAACAGTTGAAGTCTTCAGGAGATAGATGGATTTAGGGGATGGAGTGCAGCTTATAGGCTACAGGGTTTAATGAGTTAAGCAATTCTTTAAGTGTCTTTCAGCCATGTGAGAACAGGATGGTTGAGTTGGGATAGACAGAATGGAAAAATAATAAAGTGATATTTTGATAGAGGGAGCCATTTGAACACTAGGGAGAAACATGATATCAGGAAAATTCCAAGGAATTCACAAGAATGACTCCAGCTAATACTTCAAATAATAGTGGAGAGGGAGCCTGAACTGATCTTCTTTTGTAATCAAACTGATGACCACCCTAATTGTCATCATAGAACCTTTGTCCAACAACTGAGTGAAGCAGATGCAGAAATCCACAGTTGAACACTGGGCTGAACTCTCAGTCAAGTAAACAAGAGAGAGGATAGATTATATGAGCAAAGAGATCAAGATGATGAAGGGAGAACCCACAGAAACAGCTAACCCAAGCTATCAGTTACTCACTGACTCTTGATGGACAGCTGAGGAAATGACATGAGATGGAACTAGGTCCTCTGATTGTGGGTGATAGTTGTGTGGCTTTGGCAATTTGTGTAGTCCTTGACAGTGAGACCAGGATTTATCCTTAATATATTATTGGCAACTTTGGAGCCAGTTCCCTTGTTCTATCCCATTAGAATTTGATATGCTAGACCATATTGATGCCCCGGAGTCCTTTGCCTCTCTGAGGAGTGTATGGATGTGATCTGGTTAAGGGAAGCTGGAGAATGAGCAGGAGAAGGGAGGGAGGAGAAACTGCAGTTGATATCTACAATAATAAAACATACTTTTTAAATAAAATAATTAAGAAAAGTACAAGTAAAATCTCAGATGATTAGGCTTAGTGACTCTTGAAAAGTTAACTTTCTGGGAATAAATAGTGTATTGTTTGAGCAAAAGTGTTTGTACATATAATTAAGGATATGTGAAATATACACATTATAGATCAGCAGAGTGGGCTACATAATCAATCATAAATACCATTATGTGAAACAAATGAGAAGCACTAGATAAGTGAAAAGGCAGTGTGAAGATGGCACCCAGATTGATCACAAGTTGAAAACCTGCTAAAATATGAAGACAGACACTGCAGCTCTGAGGAGGGAAAGGCTAATTCTAAGAGCCTTTGCAGAACCTAGCATAGTGTAGACCCCTTGAGTTCAGACTTGTGGCCTGGAGGGGAGTGAGCTGCATCCAGCTGGTTATTCTAGAAACAAGGGCAAAAAAAAAAAAAATTTAGAAGTTAAGGAATGAAGAATTATGTGATGATATATTATATATTTAATAAAAGTAGTCTGAAATATCAGAGGACAGAGTCACCCACAGCAAAGCCATGAAAGTCAGGGAGTGCTGACACACACCTTAAATTACATCACCTGGGAGGCAGAGATCTATCAGGATCTATGTTAGCTCAAGGACAAACAGCTAGGCTGGGCAGCATTTGCCTTTCATTATAGCAGTAGGAAAGTTAATCCAGGAATTGAAATATCTGCATGGAGAAATACAGATAAGGAGAAGTCAGAAGTTCTTCCCTTTTCCTGCAAGCCCAGTGAGTCTGAGGACTTGTGGAAACAGGATCTACCCTGCTTGGCCTGGGGAGTTGGCTGGATGAAAATTGGCTGTGATTTGTTCCCTGTCTCTCTGATATGTCAGACTATTTTTATTAAATATATAATATATAACAACAGAATGATTCATTTAGAAATCCTTCATAGACAGTTTGGGCAAGGCTTCTAGTTTAAATAGGAGTCTTCTAAGCTTTCTTGGAAGACATGTAATATGCCTGATCATCTAAACATAATGGGAACAATTATTGATTAAGATGTTTGTAAGATATAGGGAAATTGTCATTTATTTTGTTCTCCATATTAAACTTTAATGTTTGGAAAATAAGCAGGACCTGAGTATGAAGGAGAAAGTGGTTACTGCCTTCACTGGGAATTCTCAATTGCTGATGTAACAGGAGGTTTTAGAACACATGTCTAGTTGATTATCTTGGCCACATGTCTCCAATAGACCAATTAAAGAGAAAAGTAGTCATTAAAAGCAGAAAAAGAAGATGTCTACCATGGGAAGAGGGACATAAGATCCAGTGACCTTCAGTCTTCAGTGAACTGACAAGAGACTGAGTTTAAAAGGCAAGAGATATGCATATCAAATCAGTCTTGGTCAACATATATTCTTTTTTTTTTCTTTATCTATTTTGTATTTATCAAGAAAAAGAGTAAAATGAATTTAAAATGCTGAGAAGTTAACTATAACTATAAAGAAGATAAAAATCATAAACATTACTTATCAAGGGTGATAATGTAAATAAGATTGCTACACATATATTTACTTTGTGTTCAGCTTTCCCTCTGATTTTTTTTTCCATCCCTGTATATCCTTATTCAAGGTCCCTTCCCCCTCCCACCACATCTGGTCATTTTTTCTTCTCCACAACTCCCCATCCCCTCCCTAGACAGGGAGCAGACAGTCCTATGGTCTCACTGACCCAATAATGCTTGGATCAGTCTCCACTCCTGGCAAATCCAGTTTTGTCCCCCCTCCCTCAAGAGTGAGTCAGGTGTTCCTCTAGTTGGAGTGGGACCCGAAGGGTCAGTCCAGGGTGTCTCTGATCCCAAGCTGTTCAGTGGTTATGGTTTGCTGCTTGGCGGTCAACATATATTCTTAACCATCACCTTACTACTAAGACTGTTTTGGCCTCTTATATTCTCTCTCCTGTCACCTGTCTTGCAAATTGGCAAGATTGTTTGAAATCTTCTTGGGAGCTAACTCCAAACACTGACTGCCACTAAAAGCCCCAAGCTTCTCCTCGGTGTAACACTATTGGTAAAATTCAAATTCCTTAAGGTCTCAGTAGTCCAAACAATGGAAGAAATTCAAGCATCTCTTATTTACAACATCTTTACTTGAGACCAGTGAGGATACATTTATTGGCTCATCAAATGTCTCTTACATGAATATCTGTTTGCTTCATACCGGAGGTGCTGCTGATACTGAGCTTCATATCCAAAGTCTGTATCCAGCCAGGAGAAAACAAACAAACAAACAAACAAACAAAACAAAACTGTCTGTTCCTGTCTAACTCCCTGCCACATGTCTTTTCCTTTGGGTTGGAATGAGATGGGAAAGTGAGTGAAATTAAGAGAAATAAGAAGAGGAGCTGTTGAAACTGTTCTCTAACTTTCTCAAATTATTGCAAATTTCTTGAGTTGGGTACTTACTGTTCAGTTGATGTTGTACCATGTGTCAAAATGATTCTCTGGGTAGAGGCTCTACAGGCATTGCTGGTTATTTCATTGCACCCTTAATCTTTAACTACTAGACTTTCCTACTCCAGGGTATGCACTAAAAGAGATAGCTAACATTGCTAAGTACTCCTTGGAAGTACTTAGCAAGTACATCTTTGGTAATGGATAACTGGTTAAATATATTGTCTTCATGATCACTAATATTTCTCTGTACAATTAAACTTTCTTTTTTTTTCCTTCTTTATTTTGTATTTATCAAAAAAACAGTAAAACAAAATTTAAAAATGCCGAAGAGTTAACAGTAACTATACAGAGGATAATAATCATAAGCATGGCTTATCAAGGGTGGAAATGCAAATAAGATTACTACACATATATTTTCTTTGTGTTCAGCTTTCCCTCTGAATTTTTTTTTCCATCCCTGTATATCCTTAATGAAGGTCTCTTCCCCCTCCCACCACATCTGATCTTTTTTCTTCTCTGCAACTCCCCATCCCCTCCCTGGGCAGGGAGCAGACAGTCCTATGGTCACACTGGCCCAATAATGCTTGAATCAGTCTTCACTCCCGGCCAAATCCAGTTTTGTCCCCTCTCCCTCAAGAGTGAGTCAGGTGTTCCTATAGATGGACTGGGGTTTGAAGGGTCAGTCCAGGGTGCTTCAGATCCCAAGCTATTCAGTGGTTGTGGTTTGCTGCTTGGGCATGTTTGGCTTTTTTTCTTGTTTGTTTGTTTAGAGACCACTAGTGAGTGAGTACATCCCCTGCTTATCTCTCTGAGTTTGTGATACTTCGCTCAGGAGGATATTCTCCAAATCCATCCATTTGCCTGTGAATTTTAGGATATCATTTTTTCTTACTGCT
>PVIH01009850.1:20700-79547 GCA_004025045.1 Sigmodon hispidus | reverse complement strand
AAAAAAAAATATATAAAAAAAAAAAAAAAAAAGAGGTGGACTTTAGAGTTCTCTTTTTTTCCATTTTTTCTTTTTATTATGAATGAAGAAGTCACATTTTCTATCCTTGTATATATTTATTCAAAGTGAACTAAGTTCATTTACTTTAATACAAGAAGTATGTCTTAGATCTACATTTTATTTTTCTGTCTTCTTTTTGTATGTGAGATTTTTTTTAACTTGGATTTTCATGATTGTGTATAACTCTCAAGTCCTTTATGCTTTAACCTCATCTGTATAAATGCCTTATTCTAAGCAGAAATTAAATTAACACGGTCCATCTGCCCTGGGTACTTGTCCTTAGTATTAACTGCTTAGCTAGCTGGCTAGCTGGTCAGCTTGAAGGTTAAAGTAGTGCAAAGGGCTCGGCATGTGCATTGCCTTGGTTTAGTTTCTAGAATTGAAGGAGGAAGAGGAGGGGAGGAGGGAAGGGATGGAAAGAAAATGAAGGAAAGGAGAAAAGAAAAGCGTTTGTCTTCCTACCTTTTAGCTGACTAATTCTTGCCACACTGTCAGATTTAAAGCATGGCCCTTGGTTAATATTGAAGAAGACTCTGAGCAAACTGTTCTGCTCCTTCTTTTCTCGAATTTCCTCTAAGTTTTTACTTATAGCTCCTTGCACTGTCAGAACAGAGGGAACATGCCAGTGCTTTGCTTTCATCTGCGAATTCCTGTTTTGCGTCTACTGGTGAGAGGCATGTAGTTCTCCCACTCCTACTGAAATCAGTGGTTAAGGGCCCTGGCTGGTCCTCGAGAGATCCTGAGTTCAATTCCCAGCATCTGCATGGTGGCTCACAATCATCTGTAACTGTAGTCCCATGGGATCCAGCGCCCTTTTCTGGTGTGCAAATGTACATGAAAATAAAACATAAAATACAGAAATAAATAAGTCCTTTTTTAAAAAAGATCTATTTCCTCAGGTGTTTTGAGATTATTTTTAATATACAGCTATATTTGACTACAAATAAAATTACTGATTTGTTTTTATACCCTTGAGTGTTAGGTCTTGTGTCATTATAGTATGACACAGAGCTATGGAGGATCTAAGATGTGTTTCACTGCTGCTTGCCAGTGTAGAGAACATGGGAAAATCTTTACATCTTATAAACTTACTTAGTGGTGTCTCCAAGTCAACCAGCCTAGGTTATTGGTTCTTGTTGTTTGTTTGTTTGTTCGTTTTATTCAGAGTGTAAACTTTTTACACGGCTCAGTAGGTCATTTGTATTCAAGTAAAGTATTACTAAACTTCATGTTTTAAATATTTCATTTTCAATGTACATGATTTCACCTTAAAGTACACCAGGTGTACAAATACTGAAGTTCTTTTCATTTTCACGTTGTAATGTTCTATGTAAGACAGTGTATGTTCTTAATGTACATTTGTTTTGGCATCTTCTCTTATTCTTTGGTTCTTCCAAAGCAAAGTATGCTCCTTACTGTACTTCTCACATTCTTTTTTCATTTCTTTGACAGTGGGGTGATTTTTCCTTCTCTGTGACCATCTCTCTCCTTTCTTGTCTTCCCACATTTTCTTGCTATCTCTTCCTTGAGTTCTTCTTATATTTTTCTTTGCAATTTTTTTTATTGACAGAGATGACTATTTGGTGTGTTTTTCTTTCAACTGACAGTGAAATATTTGATCACAACCCTGTACTTTGTTGGGATGTTTCTGTACTGAAAGATTTTCAATTGCTAAAAAAATATTTAGTACTCTTGCTTTTGTTCTCAAGGAAAATGTATTAACTTGGTTTTTGCTCAACTTTTTACTTACTTGGTAATCTGTTAAATTCCTGGACCAGCTATTTGCAGGAAGCCTCTTTATTCGTGGTGGTATCTCTAGCACATATCCACAACACAATCACAATGCCTCACAACAGAAGCTGTGGTTCAGAATATAATTCCTCTTGAAGCATCTGCTGGTTCTCTCTACCAACCACTGTGATGTGATGCATGTCTGTCCTGCATCCTGTGATGTAGGCCACCCTTGCTGGCCAACCCAGTTCCTACATCACTACTGTAACTACAGGATGTAGTTTCTGCACTTCTAGGTCAACCTCTAACCTCTGGGGAAAACTGGAAATTTCTGAAATAGCTGCCCTCTTCCTGCTGGTCACTTCTTCATGCATCATTTCTTCTATTCTCCACTACTTTGGGTAACCACTAAGGGGCTGGAGAGAAGGTGCAACTCAGCAGTTAAAAGCACTTACTGCTCTTCCCAAGAATCTGAATCTACTTTTTAGTATCCAAGTCCAGTAGCTGTAATTGCCTTAACTACAGCTCAAGGGGATCCAAAGCTGCTGACTTCTGCAGGCTCACATCCAATCCCCTGATGCAATGCATATATATACTTAAAGATAATCAAGCTTAAATATTTATTATATGATATGCATATACACATACACACATATGAGGGGGAGAGAAAAAATCTCCTTAATTTTACCTAAAAAGTATTTTCCATTGATTTTTTTAGTGTGTGTGTGTGTTTGACAGTGGTGGTAATTTTTGTAATGAAGGCTTAAAAGAAGTCAACCTAAAATGTCATCTTTGTTTCAGAGTCAATAAGTCACCTATATGTCCCCTCTCTCTCCCAGAAAGACCCACCTTACACACTAAGGTTATGTGCTCATCTTCTGAAATATAGATCTTTCCCAAAAATCAATTTGTCCATCTATCTAAAATATGTAAGATCCTGCTGAACTTGAACTCCTTGACCTCCTTGGGAGGCTTGTCAGCCACCAGAACCAAAGTTTCAACTCTTCCTCGGCCATTCAGCATCCTGAGCTCTACCTCAATCTGGTCTTTTCTCTCTATTTCACACCTGCCACTTACTCCATGACAAATGTCCTTCCTTTCCCTTACCTTTACATAAACACATCTTACCAGTGAACCCCAGCTGGAAATCATTTTTCTCTCACCCTGAACTCCTGTAATATTTTTTCAATACTTACCTTACAGCCTTTGTCTTTCTCCCTGACAGCATAGTTATATTCACATTTCTTGTCTTTTTTCCCAGCATAAGGGCTCCAGAGAGGATAATTTTGCCTGATATATCTTAGTTTCCCACAAAACATCCAGCACAGTGAACATACTCCATAAATATGTGTTGAATGAATGAGGTCACTCTCAGTAGTTAATAAGAGTGGAAATAAATACTGGTTTAAAGATTAATCATTTCCCTGGGCTTCTGGGACACCATTACTCCATAAAGTAAGAAATTAGAATTTTACTGTGATTTGGTTCTTTTGTAAAATGAAATTTTAGAGGAACTATCTAATATGGAGGGGTTCAATCAGCTGAACCCCAGCCCTTGGTGGTTTTATACTCCCATGCTTCACAGTATGACTCTTCATGGCTGCTCAGTATAGATGCTCATTTTTTTTTCTACTTAAAGATTGACCTCGACCATCCTTCCATGAAAACTTTAACAACCCTTCAGGACCCAGAGAGAGAATCTCCAAGGAGACTTGAAGCAAATTTATTGACATAAATTCCATAGCAATAACTAACTTGTATGTTACTTGAGGAAGTTTCTTATCTTGCCAAGTAGACTAAATTCTTGGAAGGCAGGAATAATTTCTCATATCGTGGTCCTAGCCTATAATAATGATAACAACCAAGAGTATTAATATGGGCCTTCCAATAGCCTTTGTTAGATCAACCCTCCATAAAAAATGAAGTCAACACCTCAGCCACACACACATTCTAAATTCTTCCTCAAAGGCAAATTCTCACCATCCTTTTTTCCTTGACCGCTATCTAGGGGTTAGGATTAGATAAGCATTTGGGGGTGAGGTTCTAATCCATTTCATAGCCACTAAGTAATGAACATGGAAAGCCAATCTTATACTTGATTCTGAAAGGATCAGTGGACTCCAAATCAAGAGGAACAGAGAGAAAGGCATAGGAAAAGTGGACACAATAAAACAAAGCAGAATTTGATTCTGGTGGGAAAGGCATGCACCATGAAGCCTGGCTTAAAATTAACCTGGTAACTAAACCATCAATGTGAGAGTTGAGAGTTGATAGGACCTTCCAGGTTCAAGTTGTACCTATCTTCTTACAATATTACTTGTCAAGGTACCAGAGGGAGAAAAAAGTAAGTTGTGATTATAAAAACATTCACTAGAACCTCAAATTTCACAATATGTGAAATCAGTAACATATGTGGCAAGTGTAAATCATGTGCTCTCCCACAGTGGCATTGGGGCAATTTTTTCCACAGTTGAAATGAAGATGAAGTTAAACTATGAGCGCCACCTGGTGGACCGTTTCACCACTGCACAAACCTCCTCCAAAGAGTGAAAGGTGAATGCTGAGACTAAATACCATCTACCTCTGTCTCTACCGAACCTTACGCCTGACACTGTGCCACTTCCTAGCATGTGGGAACACTATACCACTTCTTAGTGCATGGGAAGTTGAGGAAATTACCTATGTCACTTCATCTGAGAACTCAGGAGCATGAGATGACAGAATTCAGGGACATAGGAATAACTGGTTAAAAAAAAAAGTAGATGAATGAAGTTAGAGGGTACAGAAAAATGGAAAAGCTAAATGTGGACACATATATATACACTCATTCATAAGTCAGTCCACACATTCATTCACACATTTGCAAAGCAGATCACCTTGTTCTATTTCCTGCAACAAGTGGACTTTACACCCTTGCTTTTTCTGATGTCTTTGACCTTCAAGATTTTCCTTTGCCCTTGAAGTGGATTTTGACCTGTATAAACCATGGGTGGGTACTGAAAATCTGACAGAGTTTCTGCCATGTTCTACCCTGGTACTGACAGCCTTCTGCAGACCTTCCTGGAATGTTGTCCTTTGCCCATTTCACTTTCTATCCTAGACTGTGACAGGGATTCAAACATGTCATGCTAGTTTGAATTGCCAGCCAAGACAACAGAAAGGGCTGTGACTGGACTCCTGGGCTCAGTCTTCAAAGCATTTCTGGCTAGCAGCTGCCGTTCTGACAAGCTCCTTGGTGAGGGGATCAATGAGACAGCATTTATCTTCCTGACAGAACCGCCCTGAAGTGACTGTTTGTTTTTGCGCTGGCACTGCAGTTGAAAAAGATGTGATTCAGATCTTGGTCTCTACCTTGGTAACTTTGCAAAGTGAGAGATTTTCCTCCCTACAGCAACAAAACTGAGGTCACCAATAGGCCAGGAGCCTTGGGGTTACAATCCAGCTCTAGACAGAGGCCATGCATGCTGCTGCACAGAAAGGAGCCTTCTCATTGTGGACTGGGCTGTTGGCAGTTTTCCATGTGAACTGTCAGGACTGTGTGTCTGTGGGGAGTCATTGTCTGTGTAAGACAGACTCAAAACAGGTCCTGCATGGCCTTTAACTACTCCTATATGGTCTAAGTCATTTCCATCTGGGTCTCACCATTTTCTTCTATAATATGGAGATAGTGTTTTCTTCCACAGGGGAATTTTACAAAGACTCATGAACAAACACAACAATGCCCAAAACAAATCAGGCTCAGCATCAGCAGCTCCTCCAACTGAATTATATTTCTGTTATGTATCTGTTACATTTTAATACACCCATTATAACAATAGAAGTGTATCTCTTCAGGCTTCAGAACTTTTTAAACAGATAAAACATTTATTTCACTTTGAATTATTTAAAGAATTAGCATTTAGGTATTTTAGCTTTAGTTTTAGATTTCTCTCATACTATTTTAAAGAGACAGTATACTATCCCTACAAAACATAAAGATACTTTGAAAATCAAAAAGACTTTCTATAACCCAGCATATTTTGTTTAAATAATAGTCCATAAGCAATTTTTTGCCTTCAGTAAATACCTTATTTCCTATAAGCCAGAAATTATTTCTTTGTCTTAAGAGTACAGCATTTATTAAATACTTATATGTGTTAAGCAGCATTCTATCTATTGTACAGTTTCTAAATCTATTTCACCAACTGTAAAATTCACTATTCAGTACTTAGTTCTTTGAATGCTGATAAAGGTACAGAATGATAGATCTGTCACCACCACATATTACACAAGAACAAAACAAAACAAACAAAGAAACAAACAAAATATTCAGGTCTGTCACTCCCAGACATGCATTGTCCCTTAAGTCATCCACTCCCTTACTCTCAATCCCTGGAAAATATTGGTCCACATAGGAAAAAGTGAGCAGCAAATGAAACAAGTTGTCATGGCAATGGTCTCAACAAACAGACATGGAGGACTAGCTGCAGAGTAGCAAAAAAGGAGATCCTTAAACAATGATAAAGGATACATCTATACTCTTGACATGAAGACGTGACTTTAAGACTAAAACTAACTTATTGGCAGTTGTTATTTATGGATCTTGCTTAAATTTTATTGCAGAAGTATGTTTTACAACTAATATAACCATATGTTTCATGCTATCTAAAAGGAATTAATTTAATATTCTCATCATAGTAGAAAGAATTGAAGACTTTTATTTGGTAACCTTAGGCAGCAAATGATGATATTTGCTCAATGACAAAGCCTAGAAAGTCCCACTCCTCTGCTTTCCATGAGTATTTTGTCTCAATGATTATAAGTGTATAAATGATCTCATTTTGTTTCCAAAGTGGAAATCATACAGAGTTGGGATAAATTCAAATTCAGATGCCAGCATGCACTATCCTTCTGTTTTACTGAATCCTATAGGATATTTCAACCTTGAACATGACTCCTAAAGCCTCATGGTCACTGTCCTATAAAGCAGAGGCCTTGTGTCCTCATGGACAAAGACTGATGATAAACAAGGGCTGACTATGCCATGGAATTGTGTCTTGGCACCCACAGTTGTGGGCCATTTGGTTTACATTTTAAATAATATCTTTCCACTAGCACAAGCTCAGTCTGTTTCTATGTTGTTTCTTGAGAAAATATGTATTCTTCCAACTTGAGTGTCTTTATTTCTTGGTTGGTGGCCACCTTCTCAGGTTCATTATCTCCAAATAACCTGCCATGAAGTCACCCATACTATAACTAGAGAGTCACTCTGCCTGCCCTACACCCAGTCGCTCATTAGATATGCTAGTACCGTCTTCTCAGAGACTGTACATCTACTCCATCTTACACAACTCTGCCAATGTCTGTGAGGATCCTAGCTCAAATGGACTCTGGGAACAGCATTATAATTGGTCTTCTCGGCTCTCATATGACTCTCCTCTGATTCAGCCTCCACTGTCTTCAGAGTGACCATTCAGATATGCACAGTCCTGCTTAAAACTTCCTTGTGAATACATCTCAAGTCTGAGAACTTTCTGTTCCAATTTCACTTCCTCCCCTAACCTTCTCCTCTCTCAGAATCCCTACATCCATCGTATTCCTCAGCACAGAACTGCTCCCAATTTGCCTAAACAGCTTACTCCTCTTGCTTCGATGCCTTTATTCGAATGCTTCAGCCTTGACTAACCAACTGCCTCTTTCTACAGTGATCATCATCCTTCAGGACCACACTCATGTGCAGCTTTTTTGACTTGTGTACCACACAGCCCCCAACAGTGTTAGACTAGTAACTTATACTGTTTCCTCTGGTAATGTTTTTACTTTCTTCTGTTCTACCTGAATGGTGACTTTAGGCCTAACCCTGAAAGACTCATACACATTTGATCATTCTCACACATATAGCCACATGCACATATGCACACGTGCACAATAGAAAATTTGTCTCCCATCTGTTTTATCCCCTATGTCTAGTACAGTACTATGATATACAGCAAACACCCATCAGCTTCCAATTAAGTGAATATATTTATAAACAAAAATTTGAGGTTAACTACACCTTGACAATTTGAGATACTATTATAAGAAGTCACATATGTGGCTTTATTTAAAAAAAAATAAGAGAACTTCAATAAAACCAAGAAAACACCTACCACAGGAGAGTGTAAAATCTATCCAACCAATGGCATAAACAGCTGCTTTTATGATGATAATTTAGGTTCTTAGAGCAAAATGGTTTCAATAGTATTTTCAATTTCAGCCTGTTTATGGCTAAAATGTCAGTCCAGTGCATGTCTGTCCATGGATTTCCAGAAACTGACTCTATCACCATGATCTTCTGAGGCATGCAGAACACTGATACCAAACCCATAAAACTTCAGGATCTGCAGTTTTGGCATGGAGCCTGTCCTAGCCAAACACCAAGAAGAGTTCACTCTTGTGTGTAGTATAATATACAGGGCCTATGGAATAGCTCTTGTGCTCACAAATGTCTCTTACCCTTGGTCTACAAGCCTTTATGACTCACAACAGAGATATTCTTTGATGGAACCATTGTATGCAAGGAGTCCCAAAAGAGTGGGAGACATGGTAAACTCCCACTGCCCCATGTATGACTCAGTAAAGAAGGTGGAGAACTTGAGCAAAAGACCGATGATGCTGTCAGGGCACCACAATTGCCGCAGTTCACCACCATTCCAACCCAAGTTCTTCATACTATCTGTCTCTGCTACTTATATCAGAAGCCTTATGAGTTGGCCCACAAAGCAGGACAGACTGAAAGCTAGAAGACTTTTTTATATTAGAGTTTTTAAATCTACAAGTCCCCTATGACACCTATAAGATTTTGAACCAAGTCTAGGTCTGAAAAGGTTTCAAAATAAAGTAAATCAAACCTGGACGAAGGGTTGTGCTGAGCTACGTGTATCCAATATCAAATGAAACAGCTCTGTGATCTCTTTCAAAAGCATGATTGTTCTCGGCGGTTCCATGAAACTGTCATTTTCCCCCCCAGAAGGCAGAGCAAGACTGCTTTCAGGAAATGATACCATCCAATTTATAAGTGCACACGACTCGGCTGCACTCTCCAGGGTGCCCAATAAAGTTGATTTGCACTGATCTCCAATAATGCCCATGAATAATACATGAATAATGCACATTTCAGACATGTCCTGAATAACAGTTTAAGTAGAAATAGATGATATTATGTCATGTCTTCCAGGGCAAGGGTTCAAAGTGCACAGAAACCAAATTAAACAGATGAAGAAGGGTAGAGAGGGTTGGGGAGGCCCTCAGAGAATCAGCACATTCATGAAGAGATGTACTCATCTGAAACAGGCCCAGGTAGCCAAAATCATTCTTTGCAGCAGAATGATTTAAAAGCAATTCTTAATGAAGTACATCAATGCAAACTTCATAAAGTCAAACATGAAGCAAGAAGGTTTTTTTTAATTTTTTAGTAATTATTTAAGAAACTCACACATTGTGTTTTAGTCATATTTACCCTCAACTCTTCTCCCGTAATTCCTCCCAGATCTACCCTCACATTCCCTACATTCCAACTTTATGTCCTCTTTTTTTTTTAATTTATTAACCCACAGGCTCCAGTTTCTGCTGTCCGTATACCATGGATATGAGGCTACCCAATACAGTGTGTTTAACTACCAGGAGTCATGCTCTTAAAGGAAACAAATTGTCCCTCCAGGAGAAGCTATCAACTGCCCTAGCTACTTCTAGGTAGAGGGGCTCATGAACACCTTCTCAGACTATGCTAGAGTATTCACTGGTTTGACTTTGTGCAGGTAACCACAGTTGTATGAGTTTCTGAGTATAGCAGTCTTGGCAAGCCCAGAAGATTCTATTTTGCTCTGGTTCTCCCAACTTGAGGCTCTTATAATATTTGCCTCTTCTGCTATTGTCCCCGAGTCCTGGGGGAGGAGTGTGATGTAAATGTCCCATCTGTGGCTGAGCACTTCACAGTCACTTTTTCTTAATATTCTGGCTAGTTACAATTTTGTATTCATCTACTTCACCAAGAAACTTCTCTAATGAGGTCTGAGAGCTGTAATAATCTATGCATAGAAATAAATTAATCTAAAAAGCAATAGATACTATGTAGAATTAGTGGCATACTAGTAGGTTTACCTCTGGGGACTACAAGCTCCCCAATGATGGATTTTATCTAGATTTATGGTATGGGGCATATGGTTCCCCCTTTGGAGTGGGTCTTAAATCTAATCAGAAAGTAGTTGGTTACTCCATAATGTTTGTGCCACTATTGCACCCAGGGGTATATCTTGCTACTTCCATCATCATTGGAATCCATGGGGTTGATAGCTTGGTAATACTGTCAGTGTGTTATTAACCCAGCAGGCTACAAAGTACTTGCTAGTGCTAAGAGAGCTAAGCAGCAGAGAGAAGGCTTCCTGATCAGTGCCAACTTCATTTCCCCATGTCCTTTGACCCATGTGTGTAGCATCATTAGCTATAGGGTCTTATAGTCAAGTTCCAGTGGGAAACCAAGAACAATGTCAATAACCTACATAATTTCAGAGGGGGTGTTCTCTATGACACCTCTAACCAACAATTTGATAGGATGTATCTCATAGCTGGCACTGGACAATAGATCATTTTTTAATCTTGACAAGACAGGTCCTGATAGGGATGGGGCAGTGCAATAGTGGGGAAAAGCCTTCTATTTCAGTAGACATTAGAAAACCTTCAAATTCTTCAGGTAACCTTCAAATTCTACAAAATGCCTATTAGGAACTCAACATTGTAGAATTTCTGGTGGTCACTTAGAAAATTCATAGATGCTTTCTGAGTTGTTTAGATTATCAAAACTGGTCTACCTTCTCTCTATATATAAACATTTATTGCTTATGATGAAAGAAAAAATATAAAGTCATCAAAGACATGAAATAATTAAGCTCATCAGTCAGCCATTCATAACCGCTTCCTGGAAGCTTATTTACAATAGTAGACAAGCAGGGCCATCTCTACCCTAAGCACCAAATTGTTCCAAAAGTACCCAGTTGCAGTAATCAAGAGAGTCATAACTGATGGATGTTGTTGATTTTTCTTTTGCTCTAGCCACACATTGGGCACAAAAATGTTGTTGATCTTTCTTTTACTCTTACTCCATACGGAGCAGCAGAATGTTTGTGTTTGTGTGTGTGTGTGTACACACACATATGGTTGCTTATGGGTTGTTGTCCAGCTAGTAAAGCAATAGATAAATCCTGATTGGAAAAAAATAAAACAAGAATTCAGTAGCTCTCCATCAGGCTGGACATATCAGTCAGTCATCAGTCTATATTGGAATCCTAAAGTAGGTTTTAACACCAGTGAAGTAAAGCCTCAGTGGAAGTATAGATGAACTTGCCAACAAGAATGAGGACAAGCAGGCATTCAGAAAAAGAGAGACTCACTATGTTTTTCTTATTCAGCTCCCTGCTCAAGGGCTATCAAAAGTCCTGAGCAAGGCAGATCTCTCCATTGTCATGGCCAAGAACCAGGGCTAAATGGGAAGCCATGTCCCTTTTGGTGATCAGACAGAGCCAGAAAGTGAGTGCTTTGATAGTTTGGCTATGGGCCAGCAGTATCTTGCCTAGGACTACATTCTGACTCTCAAGCTCCACAGCAAGTGGAGGAAACAATGATAAGAAAACCTCTCCTCAAGAATAACAAAGTACTAGTTGATCACCACTGGTAGGAGTGCCTGAGTCAGCCACACAAGAGCCAGTTCTTCCAGTGAACTACTGCTGGAGTTGATGAGAAGCCTGAGAAAGCATCTCCCATGATGACGTGCATGGAAACAGGATGACTGACTGACTTGAGCACTGATTGGTAATTGCTTCCCAGGCTGTGATGAGTGAGGATAATTTCTTTTCTCTTAATGGATATGGAGTAAAAAAAAAAAAAGTGATTGAGATTGATTTGTAACCATTCATTCTTTCTCCATTTAACTCTTTGTGACAGTGTAGATTGGCTAAAGCATGCTGCTTTCACTGCCTCCTGATGGAACTGCATTTATAGACTTGAAACTTACCTTGTTACCTTGATTGGTCCATTCTGGCTGCTGAGTCATCTCATTTAGTTCTGTGTACATACAAGAACAGTAAGAGAAACTGAGTATCATACATGTTTGTTGTATGTGGCAGTGCTAACCAGGGCTATAACACAGACAGCTTCTAGCTGCTGGGAATGCACAGTCTGGAGGGGAAGACACCAGGAAAGAAGTGATATGAGCACAAGCATGATGGAAGGAGAGCACAAGGTGTACACAGTGGCATTTTGAAGGCTAAATGTTAACCCTTTTCTGTCCCATTTTTTTAAAATAGGAATAAAAGAGAAGGGAACAAAAAAGTGTAAAAAAGTAAAAGGAGTGGAAGGAAGGAGAGAACAAGAAGGAAGGAAAGAAGGATGGAAGGAAAAGGGAAGATATGGAGAAAAGAAGGAAGAAAGTTGAAAATATGGTTGATTGGAAAAGGAATGACCCAAACTAAGACAGAAGTTGGTACCAGGAACTGGGGTGTGGCTGTGATAGGCCTGATTGTGTTTTTTCTTGGAGGAATAAGAATTTTGGGACTACCGATTAGGAAAAAAGCTAAATGCTTTTGTGGGTTCTCCTAATAGGAATATGGCAGTAGTGCTGAGGGTGATTTCAGGTCTGGCTCAAGAAGTTTCAGAAGAGAAATACACTAGCATGTGTCCTAGCCATCAGGTGGGTCTTGTGATATTTTGGGGAAGAATGTAACCCGTTTTTGTCCTTGTCTTAAAAAGTTTACCTGAAGCTAAAGTGAAAACTTTTAGATTAATTCCATTGGTAGGGGAAATCTCAAAGCAAGCTAGTGTTGATTATGTGGCTATTAATGGTCACTCTTGTGTAGATCTATAATAAAAATGGTCAAGCAAGGTGAGGAAAAGCACACAATGTATAGATTGAAAAGCAAAGGGGCACCAGGAAGTGAAATAGGGCTAAATCTTCTGTTCAAGGAGATGAACAGATTAAAGAAAAGCCTGATGTTAAAAGAATAATGAGGGTGGCAACCTCAGGGCAAAACCCCAACCAGCCAAGCTTCCAACCTGTAAAAAGGAATCAAAGAACAGTTTGGGTTCAGGCATGGTGATACACACCTTTAATCTCAGCACTCAGGAGACAGAGCCAAGCAGATCTCCTGAGTTTAAGGCCAGCCTGGTCTACAGAACACTCTAGGACAGCCACACTTAGGCAGTGAGTGAAATTATGGAAAACAGAAAGCTGGAAAAGATGTTATTGAATAAGGGGGCCATGTTTCAACCCCAGCAAGCAGAATTTGACAGGTTCCCTATGTGGTTGTGGTTTTAGAGTCAAGGATAGAAGAAAGGAGGTTATGGAATTTGTCTCATGACTAAGAAAAGCTGATGAGACCAGGCATATGTCAAGGGTATCCCTAAATGGAGGCCATTGTTTAAAGCTGTGAAGCTGAAGTCTGGATTTCCTTGGAGACCCCAAGATGTTGGAGATGCCAGAGTCATGAGATACCTGCTGAGGAGAGCTGTTAATAGGGATCCCAAGAGAAAGAAGCATGTTTCAGTAAACAAAGGAGTTGGAAATCTGAAGAGCAATTTAACGTCAGGCATAGAGTTTAGAGTTTACTGGTTTTCAGTCCTGCTTTGGTCCAGCATTTCTTACTATGCCCCCTTCCCTACTTTTTGGAATGGTAATGTATAGCCTGTGCCACTGTATGCTAGAAGCATGTGATCTGCTTCTTGATTTTTGATTTTACAGGGGATAACATTTAAGAGAGTGCCTGAATCTCAGAAGAGAGTTTGAGCTTTTACACAATGTTGAGACTATTAAAGACCATTGGCACTTTTGAAGTTGGGCTGAAAGCATTTCTGCATTATGTTATGGCTACAAATCTATGGGAATCAGGGAGTGGAATGAAGTGGTTTGAATAGAAATGTCCCCCCATAGACACATACATGTGTTTGAATGCTTGGCCCATAGGAAGTGGCACTATTAGGAGGTATGGCCCTGTCAGGGCAGGCTTCTTGGTCTCATATGTTTAAGCTATGCCAGTGTGGTACAGTCTCTTCTTGTTGCCTGCAGATAAAGATAAAGAACACTCAGCTCCCTTCTCCAGCACCATGTCCATCTATATACTGTCAAGCTTCTCACCATGATGATAATGAACCAAGCCTCTGAAACAGAAAGCCAACCTCCATTAACTGTTTTCCTTCACAAGAGTTGCCATGGTCATGGTGTCTCTTCACAGCAATAGAAACTCTAAATAAGACAAGGATGAAGAGAGAAAGGAAGGGAAGGATGAAGAGATGGAGGGAGAGAAAAGGGGGGGAGGGTACAAGGAAGGAAGGAAGAAGTAAGCAAAAGTGGCACCTGTGCCCAGCATAGAGACAGAGGTGGTATCAAGGCATGGTGAGGATTTCAGTGAGCCAGAGATTATTCCAAGTCTAAAGTAAGGTCCTCCAGTTAATTATTCTCCAGTGCAATTGTAGTACTGTTATTTCTAAATCTTCTACATTTTAAAAGCAAAACGCATAAATTTTTATTTGTGGTAAATGTTCCCAATTTTCAAACATTGACACCATTTTACAAAACTAAATTATAGGAACTGGAGAGACGGCTCAGTATTTAAGAGCATGTTCTGCTCTTGCAGAGGACCTGAGTTTCAATCCTAACATCCACAACAGGGAGCCCACAACTGCCTGGAAGTTGTTTGGGGGGGATCTGATGCTCTCTGCTGCCCTCCACAGGCAATGCATTCATAAACACACATAACTAAAACTAAATCTTTAAAAATAAAAAATAAATACATTATATGGAAGACAGCCCTCAAGGAGCCGATTTGCAGCTTCTGCTGTAAATGGCCTCAAGAAAGATTACAGATGCCAGAGTCCACAGCCAGGCAGATCCAGTTATTTCAGACCTCATACTGTCTCCATGGCATTGGGACTCCCTCACACTAGTTTCACATTCCTTCTGTGTTTTCTGGAGTGTGACTAGACCTAGCATTTTACTTCTGCTGTCATTGCCTTTGTGGCAGGACACTGGACTAGGTGACCTCAGCAGTTGCTTATGAATCCAGTTGACAGCCCACATCTTAAAATTAGGAGATAATAATGATGGCATTATAATGATAAAGCCAACGATGTGTTAAGTCCTTCATTTCCAATGAGTTCACTTGTGTTATCTGGCTGAAATTACTCACAGTATTCAATCATCTCCTTTATATAGGAAAAATTGCCACTGAGTTAGGAAGTATGGGGATATACCTGTCATTTCTCTACCCACTACTCTGGGAGTTTATGCTGGAGATCTCAGACATGTTTAATGAACAAGATCAACTGACTTTACCAACCTTCTACCAAGTCACTTACTGTGGACCTGGGCCAAGTAGAGTGAAACAGCACCTAACTGACTACTGTGTATTAGGATGACTCTGAAATTCACTTGGCTTCTTCAGAAACCGGAAGCCTACCCACGAAGACAAAAGCCCATCTCAGGAAAACATCAACAGCAAGATAAAGGCTAATGGAAATATGAATCCGTGAACAATGAGCCTGCTATAGTGTGGGGGAAGGTATTTCTTTTAAAGCAAAGATGCACTGGTTTGGGCATCTGGAGCAGTGTTCCATCAGTGCAAAAGGTTGACATACGGAGAGAGGCTAGAATCCAAGTCTTTTTTTTCCCTCCTTGGGTTTCCACATCTGGTCACTTGGTAGCCAGAGAGCCGGTACAACGAAGTAGACAGAAGAGCTTCAAGAGAGTAGCAATCCCAGCCTGGCTTTTACCTCTGCTTCAGGTCCCAAAGGGCACAAAGACACAATGCCTGGGAAGCCTGTGGCAAAGCAGGGCAGTCAGAACTGGGGCCTCTGCTCTTTGTGTCTGATACCTGATTTGCATATGTCTGAGCTGCAGGACAGAGACCTAGGTCTCTGGAGCACATGCTGCTCTTGGCTCTTGGCCCTGGGCGGGTCACACAACAGAGTGGAGGCTGGCAGAATACCTAGGAGACCCGAAGCCAGTCTTCCTATTTGTCGGGTGTCTGGAAGGTCCTTTCTCAAACTGTTCAGGCCAAACAATGCAAGCTGTCTGAAATCAGAGGAAGCCTTATGGGCTGTGCCAGGATCACAATGGGAGGCAGAGTGGGAAAGCAGGGTGATAGGGCAGGCAGGAGATCCTATTTAGAAATAAGGAGAAGGCTTTGAACTACCAGATCCCTCCAACTGAGGCCAAACCCACAGGAAACCAGCCCCAGCTGGGTGTCACAGAAGCCTGTGAATAAATATGAGGGGAGGAGAGATGACAGCTTCCCAACCCTAATGCATTCACCCCAAGGTGCTACTGGGCATCTGTTCCATAATTAAGCATGCTCCCTATTTCATCAGCCTCCTCCTCTCCCTTTACCTCCTCCTGCGGGCCGCTGAAACATAATTATTCCTGCATCTCACAGGCGCTCCCTGAAGCAGTTTATTATTTGGCTCTTTCATCCCTTTGGACAGGGTAAAACGGGAAGTCCCTGGCCAGTAAGGGCTTGGGAGCGTCCTATTTCCCAAAGTCAACTGTAGCATGCCACCTCCTTCCCTATCCCATTTCATAAGTACTCCTGTTAAAGGGAGTGTTAGGACAGGAAAGTAAAAGGTGCATAACAAAGTATGGAAGAAGACCATTCTTCATCATCTATAATCCCTTATCTCCTCTCTCATGATCCAATATGCCCATGGGCTTAAAGCAGAAATAATGAAAATTGATGAGATGATATGACACACAGAAAATGGAGACCTTCCTTCCAATGATAGTATCCTATATTCTAGCTGAAAGACCAACAGCGGGGATCTTTGGGATTGATGATTACTCTTAGTGCTTTGTTATACCATTTACAAAATGTGTCTCCAACCACATCTTCTGGGAAAGAAGGTAATAGAGCTAGGTCACACCTATAGTTCCTGCACTGGAGACCTGAAGTTCAAGTTCATCCACAACTATATAGCAAGTTTGAGTTTAGCCTGACCTATACATAAAAAGAATAGGTAATACAGTATCAACTCAAAGCTACAGAAAATGGAGGTATACATAGGAACAACTTCTCTGTGACCACACAGTAAGCAAACACCCAATTCAGATTGTGAACAGTCTTCTGACTCTACTTTTTGTTATAATATGTTACCAAATCACTAACCTAAATAAAATGCTTCAGCTAATCCATCCAGGAGTGGAGTAGCAGTTTCCTGTCCCTACAGGGACCACATTTTACTAACTTTCACACATTGGTCAACTACAGGAATCCAGTGATGCCCACTGATGTGTACAAGTGTATTAAATGTGAATCATATTTTGTTTCAAACAATAACACTATTGTGTGTATCACAAACGTGCAGCACTCGTGTTGCTGGTAAATGTTGATTGAATTTATATTTTTCATAGGATACTCCTGAGAATCATTTTTCAAAATCATTCAGCTAGATATCTAAAACATTTGAATTTGAATCTGGAACTTTTGAGATACAGCGATTTTTCTAGCAATGCATCAACCACTGAACTATGTGATACATGATTTCACTTTATGTAACAAATGATGTTCTATAATTGTGATTATTTCCATTTTTCTGACAGCTTCTTAATATATATGGCTGACTAATTATCATAAACTTGAGTTATTTCAATTTTTATTGTAATGAAAGCTTATTATAGAATATTAGGAGAGAACAAAGAGAAAAGAAATTAAATCAATAGTCCCAAAACATTTAAAATTAATATTTCTCCAGCTTGCTTATGTCTTTTTACATAATCAAAATCATATTCTTTATATAACTTGGAATCTTTTTTTTCTGAACTAAATATTATAACAAATATTTCTCTATTTACTTCAATAATTTCTCCATTTATTGTTAAACTGACTTAAAAATCATCATTTATATGTTTTGATTCTCAATTTAATAACTAAAAACTAATCCATTTTATGGATGGTAAATTAAACAATACCCATGGCTGAGTTTTTTTTTTTTTTTTTTTTTTTTTTGCTTTAAAAAATAATAGTAAAAGAAAAATCTTTGTTTTCTTTTCTGGATTTTAGACCACCTTTGGGTTTTTCTATGAGAAAACTACTGAATAGTTATTTGGGTAAGAACAATTCTAAGGATCTTGACATAGATTGCCAAATTGCTTCCCAAATGACTTATGCTAATTGATGTTCTGACTGGCAGTAATCTGAATATTACTATCATTTTAAATTTGATTATTTCTTTAGAGCATATATACATAATCACAATGTTTTTAATCACAGTATAATTTAGCTAGCCTCCCCCCCTCTTTTATACATTAGAAAATTGAAGTCCAGCCAGTTCTATGGCTAGTCTAAAATCAAAGGTGTAAGAGGTATAGTTGGACAGGACCCAGGTCTATTGAAGTCCCAATTCTCCATGCTGCCTTCCAGGAATCTGGAAATGGTTTTGCGATATTTATTTGGTCAATAGAAATATTTCAGAGTTGCTATCCCTTGATGTCTTAATTTCAATTATAGCTTCAAGCAAAGAAGCTTTGAAAAAAACTGGACCAGGTTTTGTTTTTGGAAAAAAAAATGTCCTGGGTTGTCAGCAAAGGGCACTTTTGGTGACAGTCTTCCTTCCGACTGCCAGAGTTCTGCAGGAAACCTTGTATCTACTTAGCACTTCCTGCTCCTGGCTCAGGCCTCTGGTGTTCTCCTGGCTCTCCCTGACACATGTCTTGGCAGCTTACACAGCATCCTTCCTGTGGGCTTCTGTTTTCCCCATCCCTGCTCAGCGTGATGGCAACCTACCTCATTTTCAACCTCAGGCCAAGCAGAAGTGTTGTTTCTACCCATCTGCCATGTTGGCCAAATTTCCCTGATGCTAAGTGATTCCAGGCACTTCCCAGGAGGGCTGAGGGAGATACAAGATGCTCTGCCTTGTGCTGGGACATTATCAGAGATTGGGAAGAGGGGTGGGTACACATCTTCTACCATGGAACACATAGCACCTAACTGGGCTACAATGTGCTGTGAGAAGCAGACTGAATTACTAACAAGGCATCCTCAGTGACATGCCAAAATCTGGCTTCTTCTATGCCACCAGAGTTATTGATCTAGGTCACAACTATCCCAATATTTCTTACAATGATTTACTTCTGTTTAAAAGCCTATATACTACCACAATTTATAAACACTTTATCTTTCAAGGCCCTTCCTTCATATATCATACATTTCCCACTAATTATTCAACCAAGTTCATTGCATGCCAGTCCAACCAGGAAAGACATGAAAATAAAAGGAGGTGAAGAATGACATGAGAGAGGTATGAGTGAAGGAAAGATATGATGAGCTCTACTGTAGGAAAAAAGAATCATACTATGGAGATATCATGGTACATTTGCTATCTACTTTGCCTAGAATGTTCCTTCCCATTGTTTCCCTGATGATACACTCATTCTTTGCAGATCCATTCACATGTCACATCTAGAGTTTCCCAGATTCATCCTTGCCACAAAATGTCAATCACTGATCTCACTAGTGTAGTCAGAAGTTTCTGGCCTGGCCTAGTCCTGAGGTACAGATTGCTTAGTTCCAAAAATCACCCAAAGGCTTATGTTAATTACAAACTAGTGTAACTATGGCTCAGGCTTATTGCTGGCTAGCTCTTGCATCTTAACTCAGTTCATTTCTACTAATCTATGTTTTGCTACCTGGCTCATGGTTTACCTATACTTTTACATCTTGCTTTCCTGGCAGCAGCATGCAGTGTCTCTCTCTGACTCTACCCTCTCTCCCCTTCATCTATGCTTGGAATTCTTACCTACCTACAAATTGCTTTGTCACAATCAAAACAGTTCCTTTATTATCCCAATTGTAATTCACAGTGTACAGAAAGACATCCCACATCACACTAGTCTTAAGGCAGCTGGTCCATCCCTCTGCTATGTTATTTCTCACACTAAAATTGCACATTTTAAAATGCTTACCTCCCCTACAAATAAATATGTATGCTATTTTTAAGTAGACTTTGGTCAATCTTTTTTTTTTAAGTTCTCAAATCTCTTTCCTTCTTCTGGGTAGATAGTCAAATATTTATCATATAAATACGAATTGATGCTAAATGGAAGGAATATGTGAAATTGCTGGAATGGATATCCAATTTTAAAAGAAATTTACATTTTTAAAAAATAAGGATGTGATTATGCAGCTGTCTGATTAGTTCTCACAGAAGAATATTAGATGTAGGAAATAATCAGTAAATATTGATCAATAAGTGAAATTCAAAGTTTTTCTCATGATGACCATGGGATGATACCTACAAAACTTAAGTGCTGTTAGCCAAAATATTCTAACTACCATTGGCCAGATAGAGCTATTTTGTACTTTTTTGCCATAATAAATCATACAGGTGGTGTCTTGATGATTCTGTCGCTGTGATAAAATGCTCTGACAAAAGCAAGTCAAGTGAGAAAGGGCTTAATTCAGGTCACACATGAAGGATGCAGTTCTTCATGTCCAGGAAACCAAGGCAGCAAAAGCTTAGAGCCACTGCTTGTGTCCCTAAAAAACACCCAGAAAGCCTAAAACTGTTAGTGATGACACTCAGCTAGCTTTCTTCTTTCTATCCTCCAGGGCCCAGGCCCAGGGAAAGGCCCTGTCACTCTCACTGCTGCCTACTCTTCCTTTAGTTTTTTTCCACCAGACTTAATACAATGAGAATGATTCCTCACAGGCATGCTCAGATGCCAACCAAATGTAAATAATTTCTGGTAAGTATGTCTGGAGGCTTATCCCTTATGTGAGCCTGGATACTGTCAAACTGATAATCCATTCTCTCACTAGTAGTCATTTCTCGATACCTGTGACATTTCCTAGTCAACATCATATTAAAGAGAGAAAGGCTAGAGGACCCAGTTAATAATTCTGTAGCCAAGAGAAAACTCAGAGATTGTCATTTCCATGCACTATTGTTTCCAAAGAATGTTTTATTTTATGAGTAACTGTGTATGCCTGAGTATATGCATGTTCAGCACATATGTGCATGAAAATACTCATGGATACCACAAGAGGGGTTACATGCAGTTGTAAGCCACCCAATGTAGGTTGTAGAAATGAAATCCAGGTCCCTCTGCAAGAGCAGCATGTGCTCTTAAGAGCTCAACCATCTCCCCTTTACACACCTATTGACCTAATCACCAAATGATTTACCTGCACTAAAAATGCCCATGGTTAAATTATGCTAATTTATGCCCAAGTGTTTAAAAAAAATTTACTTGCTACAATGTGAGGGCCCCTGGGGTTTTGTGACATCGTAATTAACCACAATCTCAAAATAACATCAAGTCATTCTTGTCAAGTGGCCTACAAGCTTCTAGCATAGCGTAACATCAGTCACATGTTACCTCCTCCTTCACATACAAGTATGTTCTTTATAATTGAATATTAAACATGACACTGGAGTATTTTTAAAATCTGGAGATTAAAAATGTTGAGTGAAATAGCCTGGTTTACAGGAAGGGGCTTGGCATTGGCAGCACCTATGGGGCTTAGAGAGCATGGCAGGGTTAAGGCTGGCCAGAAGCAGAGAGGGTAGAGAACAGCCTCTATCTGGCTCAAGAACCTTAGCATCAGCTGCTCTAACCTGGCAAATGGATAAATGAGTTTTTCAGAGCCAGCAGTAAAATGAAACTTATGGAAGCAATACAGTAAATGTGCTGCCTAACCAATAAGTCAACTTAGAGGAGAGTAGATCTCTAACCAGACTTGAAAAACAATCAGTGCAGCTCATTGGTCCCAGGATACCCAGGAAATCAGTGGATTTCTCATTTCAAATTAATGATGTATACCAGAGATTAGCATTGCCAACCCTAGCCTAGTGCCTATTTTTGTATATTCACAGAAAATAGTGTGTTTTTTACATATTTAAATTTATTTAATCTAGAGGAATACTGTTTCATGACACATGAAAACCATGAACTTTGCACTTTAACGTTATTAATACAGTTTTATTGAAACTCAGCTGCATACATTCATTTGCCTCAGATGCTTTTGTGCTGTGATATCAGGGTTCAGTGGCTGAAAAAAAAAAAGCCACATGGCCTGCCAGGCTAAAAATATTTACTTACTATCTGGCACTTTTAGTAATTTTCTAACCTCTAATATACATGGTCAGAGAACATTAACTCAGGCCTGTTGTTAATGGAATAAAAGTATTCCGTAGCAACATAGAAAACAAACCTTAAAGTTCAAGGAGAGCAGAAGACACCTGGCTCAAAGTCTAATTCCACAGACTCTACTACTACTACTACTACTACTACTACTACTACTAATAATAATAATAATAATAATTATAATTATAATAATAATCAACAGGGACTAATGATTCTGTGTTCATCTCATGATCAGAAAATGTTTCTAATTATCAACTAACACCATCATCACCCAACTTAGAAGAAATTGACCTCAACCTTTCCTGGTGAGAACAGACTCCTGCATTCTTCCAAAGGTTTTAAATCTTTGCATTTTAGGTTACATCTAAATGAGTTTTCACTTAAAGGGGTACAATAGGATCCTCCCAAGCAACGTAGACTGTTGCTAGGACTATATATTTCTCTCCACAAACTGACAACAAAGCCCTGTTATTGAAGACAATGCCTATACAACTCATTGAACATGAAAAAGTCAAGGTGGTGCCTACACAGAGCCTGCAGCTTTGCGGGTAGTGTTATTGATACCAGAAGGTACTCTGCATGGTACCAAAGAAGAAACATAAACACAAACCCAGATTTGATTTAAAACAGTGTCCTGACAGCAAGATATGCGAATGTAATGATGGCACAAGGATTGTGGGAATAGCCAACCAATATCTGATCTGACTTAAGACTCACTCCACAAGATAAATCCCTCAACCAACTACAGTCTGAGACTAGATAGCCCAGGGACCTGTGGTAAACTAAATACTAATGTTTTATTAAAAGATAATATCAATCGAATGATTTTAATGACATTCTGCTACTCTCATAGATCAGTGCCTTACTTAGTCATCATCAGAAAAGCTTCCTCTGGTAGTGGATGGAAAAAAAATACAGAGACCTATTGCCAAACACTGTGAGGAAAGTGAAAGATTTTGAAACACCCAGCTGAAAATGGTATGTCTCCATCAAAACCCTCCTCTCTGAACTTGGGGAAACCTGGGGAAGAAGAGATGGAAAGAATGTAAGAGCTAGAAAGATTGGAGGACATCAAGAGAACAAGGCCCTCTAAATCAACCAGATCGACACATGTACAAACTCACAGGAACTAAGGCAGCGTGCACAGGCCTGCATGAGTCTGCAACATATGGAGTCCTAGAATTGAAAGAAGAGAACACATGCCTCTACACCTAAACTAGACAGTTATCAATCTCCAATTGGTAACCATTAAGATGCAGTTTTCTCCAAAAGAGTCTCACTGGGGAAAGAAACTATTCTTTTTTATGTGTATTTATATTTTGTAATCTATAAAGTCTTGTTTTATCCATGTATCCCTTGCTCCCCCTCCCTTCCCCCTCCCAACCCCTCCCAGCCAGCCTTCAGCCTCCCTTCTCCCCATCCCCCATCACCTCCCCCAAAAGGGCAAGAAATCCCAAGGTGGATCAGCTCAGCATCCACTCCAGGCAAGTCCGATTTCCTTGTCTTAATATCAAGACTGGGTTAGGTGCTCCTATGGAGGAAATGTGCTCCAAGGTGCCAGTCCACACATAGAAACACAGTCTGATCCCTCTCCTCGATGCTCCACATACTGCCCATGTCAGTAGACAGTTACCTACCCTTGGAGGGCCTAGTTCCTTTTCCTGATGGTTACCCAGTGACTGTTCTTGATTCAACGAGCTCCCTAGAACTCTAGCCAGCCATCACTGTGGGAATTTTCCTCATAATCCCTATCCCCTTGCTCATATAGATTTTCTTCCCAAGAAACTATTCTTAAAGGGAAGCTGAAGGCCCAGCAGTAGGTGGCCAACAGATAAACTCAATGGCATCTTTGGAGGTTTCTTGTTTAATAATGTCATGTCAGAGCTTTTTGTGGTTTGAAATTTTATTATATATATATATATATATATATATATTCTCTCCTCTCTCTCTCTCTCTCTCGCAGGGACCTTGTATATATATTATGGCTTCCAGTTTAGTATTTTTATGGGAATTTTGAGTGTGAAAACAGGTAGGTCTCTGGATCTATATCTATTTCTTGTGCCTTTAGGGTTTTTTTTTTTACTGTCTGTTTTTGTCATATTCCAATGTGTTAGTTTTCTTTTGTCTTATCTTATTATTATTATCATCATTATATAAATAATATAAATATTATTTAATATTTTATTATTATTTCTTGGAAGTCTATTTTCTAATGAGAAACAGAAAGGGGGAAGATCCATATGGGAGACAACATGGGGAAGAACACAGAGTAGTGGAGGGAGAGAAAAGCATAATCAGGATATATTATATGATTTTAAAAATCTATTTTCAATAAGAGAGAAAAAGCTCTTTGTATTTCAAGGGGCTTTCCCATCCAGAACTTCAATTACTCTGTATAACATCTCCTAGGAAGCAGGCTTACATGGTTATTCCTGTTACAGATGCATAATCTCAAGGTTAATGATATCAATGGAATTGTATCTGCCACAAATTCATATGGTATGGAGAAACCTTAACCACCAATGTCACATTGGGCCATTCAGATTGATGATTATGGTAAAATGATATGATAAGGAGAGCCACAAGTCTAAGAACACTAGTGGTTTTACAACAAAAGGAAGATCCCTAGTTCCAAAAACTAAATACCTAAATAAAAATAAGACAGACAGACAGAGAGAGAGAGAGAGAGAGAGAGAGAGAGAGAGAGAGACGCTATCACACACATGTTCATATCTAGTCCTCCTCTTTCTCTCCAGAGCAGCATACAGAGATAAAGGCTATGCAGTGACACAGCAAAGCCACCACTTATAAGCTAAGAAAAGAATTCTCATCAGGATTCAATCCTGGCAGCTGACCTTGGTCTTATTGACTTCAAAACAGTGAGAAAATAAATTTCTCCCAATTTGTGCTATTTTATATGGCAACTGGAGCAGATGTATGCAGTTAGGCAGGCTGAATCACATATGCTAAATGAGGTAACTCAGCAATAGTAGCACCTCACTCAACCAGTATTTATCAAGAAGCTAGCAAGCACAATGGCAAAATAAGTACCCATACAAGAAGCACACTATTACAATTTTTAACTTCAAAAGAAAAGAAATTAAAAGATGATATTACTACAGTTTTGAAATGTGTTATGACAGAGAATCCTATGAGATATAAGTAAGCAAACTTATGTACCCAGGTCAGTAGAAGGAGCATACCCTACCATGCAATGGAACTGATTTTAAATGTGGAAAATCATCTAATTAGTGGAGGAGAAGGAGAGTGGACATCCAGAGAGGGGGAATGTGTAAAAACCCTGTAGGAACATGTCGTTGGTAGTTTAAAAAAAGAAGAAATTCAATGTAGTGAATATAAGAGTAAATAATGGACTGGGTATATAGCTCAATTGACAGGGTGCTCAGCTAGCAATGATGAGGTCCTGGATTCAATCCCCAGTACCAAGTAAACCATCAGTGATGGTGCATGCCAGCAGTCACGGCATGTAGAATACAAAGGTAAAAGAAAGAGAAGCTCAAGGATATCTTCAGCTATATGTTGACTTTATGGCCCTGGATTTTAGAAAAAATAAATAAAAAATAATTTTAATCTAGTGAGCCATGGTGGTAAGTAATTACATCTTTATCTTAAGAGAATTAAGACTCATTAGGCAGCTTTCAGTAGCAAAACAACTTTTTAAAGTTTTATAATGAGGAGGGAGTACCATGACCACAGTGTGGAGAACAGATTAGGAAAAGTCAAGGTAGCTTTAAGTGGACCATTTAGAGACAATCACACTAGAAAATGAGGAGATGCTCACAGCTTAGATCACCAATATTGCTCCAAGGAGGCAAAGATGGAAATGTTTATGAGTAAATTCTTGGAGCATGGCCTTCAAATGAAGTCACCAGGTAGACCAGGAACAATTTCTTGACTCCTGTATGTTTAATAGAATGAAGAAATGATAACTACTACTGATAGGTGAAGTAATGAAAGAAGAGGTCAGAGTCCTGCAGTCAAAGAGAAGCAGGAATATGGCTGCGGTTGAACAAAGTCGGGTAGATTGCCTCATTGCAACAGGGAAGAATTGTCATTAAAAAGTGGCAAAGTCTTGGAGCGCATTCCCTACAGAGGAACACCTAAACCAGGCCTAATATTGGGATGAGAGAATCAGACCTCCCTAAAATAAATACACCAGACTGAACTGACCTACCTTGGGGCTCCTTTCCCTCTTTGGGAAAAGGATGAGGGTATGGGGCCAGGGGAGGCTGAGGGAGGACTGGGAGGAATTAGGATGAAGGAAGGGAGGATGAGCAGGGATATACATTGTATACATTGTAGTATGGAATTAGGCTTTCTGTTAGGTTATTTGGGGATATCACTTTTGTTTGTGGTGCTTAGATGATGGTAGGCAGCAAGGGTTTGTTCTGCAGTATGATATCTTCATAAGTATATGGTGAAAATGAGGGTGAGGGTAATGCCGTAATTAGTATTGAAATAAGGTTGTATTTCCTCATTATGTATTAGACATGATATTTACAACTCTATCTTACTCAAACTGCACCAAGCAACCAAACATAATCATGAAGCTATAAAGTGATTGTAATTGTATGTTGTCTAAGTGGTCTAGATACATAGCAGAACTCTTTGGAATTGCTGATGTTCAACCATACACCACAAACTAGCTATAAAAATGAGAAACACAACCAGTGTCAAAATTACCCAATAGGGTTAGGGCTAGGTGTGTTACTGGCTTTCATGGCTATTTTCTTATTTCTCTCAATCATTCCTTTGGACTAATAGAAGATAAAGTACAGTTTTGGTACCTTTGTGTAAAAAATTGGTATTTTACCACTGATGCACTTTTGGATTCAGAGGCTATACAGACTATGTATTCTTTGATAAGACCACAGTTTCCATGTCCTGTTTCCCTTCTTGAAGGACATTTCTTATCATATGGCTCCATAACAACATTTATGATTCTAAGCAAGATACATCAGCTAACCACAGGACAAGCAATTACCAAGAGCTGAAACAGAAATGGTTGTTAATTTTCCATAAGAGACACTTTAGTCAGAAACTTAGATTGCCAAACTGAAGTAATAAAACATGTCCCAAATTCCAAATGTTCTCTTCTAACAATCCAAATGGTTTTTTCAGCCTAATTATAGACTAGTCTATCTAGGTACAACTAAAATAATTTGCCACAGTATAAATTTCCCCTTGGCTATCTAAGAAGAAATGAAGGGCTATGAGATTATCCAGAACAATATTAGCTAACAAGCTTAAATTTAGACTACTTTGCCAGATCTCCAGAACAGAAGGTGTTCTGTTTATTTTGAAAGAATCAGAGATAAATTCTGGACCACATTTTCTGCTTAGATTATTTCTATTCTGGAAAATTTGTTACAACAGAATGATAACTAGAAAAACATTATCTGCATGTGATAAAAATTCCTTAAATAAAGTTAAAGTAACTCCTGAAAGCAAACTGCTGTGTCTCTGAATACAACATAAAATCACGATAGCAAGAAAGATCCCAACATCTGCTCTAGTTCTGAATGGGAGATTTGTCATGACCTCGCCAATCAATGTACTGTATTTCTTTAAAAATTCAATTCTTTTGCTTTGAGGATATTTGTTGTTAATATCTTCCAAAAGAATTACTGTAGGCTCTTTGCCAAGGTTCACTTTCTACCCATAATTGGTCAATTTCTTCATTAGTTAAAGGTACAACAATTTCTGCTAGGTCCATTCCTATCAATTGATGGTCTTAATTTTCCTTTAAAAATCAATTTAGAAATATTTTCTATATTTGTCTTTAATTTCTTACTCAGTTTATGTTGTAGAAATATACACTACAATGTAACATTTTCCTTTGCATTTAAAATTTCCATAGGAGAATACTTAGAAGACAAGATAACTAAAATGCTATTAAAGTCTGGATCCATATGATCCACATATACATCCTGTAATTACTTTTCCACCAAAAGCCAAACTCTCTCAGCTTCAGGTGACAATTCTCTTTGACTATTTATGTCCTTGTCATCATTTAATGTTTTGAACAAATTATCCAGTTCATCACTTTTTATTCAAGTAGTAGGTCATAAATTGGCAATGTCTCCTAGTAATCTTTAAAAATCATTGTGTCTTCAATCTGTCTCTCTTGATTTGTATCTTTTGGGGTCTAACTTTTTATTGGCCTATTTTGCAACCTAAATAATTAATAGAATCTCCCCTTTGTATTTTTTCAGTGGCTATTTGTAATCCCCAAGCAGGAATTTTTTTTTTACTTCTTCAAACATTTTTTTCTAAGGTATCAATATTTGAATAAGACAACAAGATGTCATCCATGTAATGATAAATTATAGATTGTGGGAAATTGTTCCTGGCTTTTGCAAAAATACTGGCACAGAATGAGGCTATTCAGCATTTCTTGAGGGAGGACCCTCCACTGATATCTCTTTACAGGCCGAAAATTATTGTAAGTGGACACTATAAAGGCAAATTTTTCTTTGTCTTGCTCTTGTATAGGTATTCTAAAGAAACAGTCTTTTAAATAAATCACTATAATAGGTCATTTTTTAGATAAAGGAGAAGGCAAAGGAATTCCAGACTGTAAGGTGGCTGTATCACCTTAATTATTGCCCTTAAATCCATTACCATTCTCCACTTTCCAGATTTCTTTTTAATAACAAATACAGGAGAATTCGAAGGGCTTGTTGATTCTTCTATATGATGAGCATTAAACTGCTCTTGTACCAGCTGCTCTAAGGCCTGCAATTTCTCTTTTGTTAACAGCCATTGATGAACCCATATAGGCTCATCTGTTAGCCATTTTTAAGGTAGTACTGTGTATGTCTTTGAAAAATCAGCAGCTGTTGTAGCTTGTTTCTGTATAGCCTGAATGGTTTGTGACTGTTTCTCATAATAGCTTCTAATATTTCTCCTGGAAATATGTGTTAGTTTATGGTTTATTTCAGTATTTGGAAGAATGTTAATCTGTGTATTCCATTGTTGGAGTAAATCTCATCCCCATAAATTTATAGCAATGTTAGCCACATATGGCTTTAATATACCTCTCTGTCCTTCAGGTCCTATACACTCAACCATTTTGCACTCTGTTTTACTTGGGATAATGACCCAATTTCCAAAAACTGAACATTTACCTCCTGAAGGGTCCAACTTGCTATGACTCTGATGAAATTATTGATACATCTGCCTGTGTGCAATAAACTTTTAATAATAACATCATTTATTTGTACTTTTAACTTTGGCTTTTGTTCATTAATAGAAGCCTGCCAAAATACCCTCTTAATAATTTTTCCTGAGTTTTTTCTTTTCTATAGATTTTCTATCATTCAGTATAGTATGTCTTTTTAAAATAGGTTTTAATATCTTTAATTGCTCTGGCAAGATGATTACTCCATGATGGCAGGGTAAGATAGAAGTGCATTGGATATGGGGGCCTTTGAAAGCCCCCTTGGGTCATTTCCCAAAGGCAGAAAGTTACTATGTCTATCCCTGTTGAACTGCATTTATTAGTCCAATGTCTCCTTTCTTCACACTTTCTGCATATTTCAGAACAGAGGGAGGTTCTGTTGAGACTATTCCTAACAAAGACACTGATTCTTGGAACACCTTGTTTACAATCTTCTTATGTGACCTTGCCTTCCACAATTGTAACATTTAACATTTTGACTTTTTCTTATACCTCTAGAAATAACCTCTCCTACACAGTTATCATCACTGTCACAAGGCTCCAGAATAATTGTCTCATAAATTCAATCCTCCAAGGGTGCTGACCTTGCTTTTAATGGTCTTATCATTTTTTTTTTACATTGTGTATTAGCATTCCCAAAAGCCAGCGATTCAATTATTATTCACCTAGCTTTTGAATCTGGTACCATTCTGTTTACTGCTGCAAATAATCTTTGCAAAAAGTATATAAAAGTTTCTTTGGGGCTTTGAATTATGTTTGTGAAGGATTCAGTTTTCTTTCCTAGTTCTTCAATTCGATCCCAAGCATTTAGTGCTGCCATGCGGCATAAATCCAGAGTATGTTCATCATAAAAGCATTGCCTTTCAATATCAGCATAATCACCTTCCCCAAGAAGTTGGTCTCGGGAGACTCCTATGCCTCTGGCTCTGCTTCTTTGTTCTATCATTTTAGCCTCCTATATCCACCATGTTTTCTACTGTAAAAATGGCCCAGCCTCTAAAATAGTAGTAACCACATCTAGCCAGTCCTTAGGGTTGATCCAGTTACATGATGACCAACCGTTTTACAAATGGTGAGTGCATCCCATATGTCACAATTGCTTCCTTGACTCTTCTTAATTCTAACATTCATACTATTTTTATCATTTTGCAATTTCTTTAAGGTTACTGGCTATATTAATGTTGGCTGTTTGAAAGTCTTAGGCTGTTTTTGGGTAATCTTAGACAATATGTCTGTACTTGGTTCTTTATTTCCATGTTTGAGTTTGAATATCTTTCTGTTCTCTCTTAATAGGCTTTTCTAAGACCTTTTTCTTGGCATTCACATTAATTAAATTTTAAAATGATAAAATAGAAATCAAACAAAAAATATTTATAATGAACAATATAATAAATATGATAAACATTATAATAGTCCCATCTACTTTATTTTTCTTTTTCCTTACTGGTTCCAATATGAAGTGCAGAGTAAGATTCCAGAAAGACCAAGCACCCTCCATTGCCTTAATTAAATTCCCCTTTTAAAAAAAAAATCTGATATACTCACCAATCTAGTTGTCAGTAACAATTCAAATGACTGTGAAGTGGGGCAGCTACCTAGTGTGATAGTAGCCCAAAGAGGTGTCTGAAAAGAGAAAACACTTGTACCCCACCAGGAGAAAGAGGCCACTGTCTGAAAAACTTACCCATATGTAAGTGAAACAGAAACACGTGTGACCAGTCTACCTAAGACGGAGGTTACCTCAGAACAAAAAGCCTAGCCAACTGGTAATTACGCCTCTGGCCACATGTTGCTCTGACCGGCAAGCAGCTGTTTGGGGGTAATTTATGACCCAAAGTTGGACACCAAGTGTTGCACAGATTCTGGTTATATTAAAAAAAAGAACAAAAACTCAGAGCCAGATATCAAGGAAAGGATGAAATATCAAAGGGAGAAACACCACAGTCAAATCTTACCCAGCTATCTTCCAGCTTTCTCAGCCTTGCTCCTGGCTGCTTTTAATGCTTCATCTGTCTTCCTATGCCTGCCTTAAATACCTTCTTCACACAGTTGTCTTACATCCAGGTTAAGATTAAAGGTGTAGACTACTACTATTTGGTAGTTAGCCTTAAACACAGAAACACAGAAAGATCTCTGTCTCTGGAGTTGTGGGATTAAAGGAAAGGCACCACCACTGCCTGCCTGAGAGCCTGGAACTCCCTCTACAAACCAAGCTGGGCTCAAACTTAGATCTGCTGGGATTAAAGGCATAAATTACCAGGCATAGGTCACCACTCCTGGTCTCTTTCTTCCCCTCTCTTCCTCCCCACCATGTGCTGGGATTAAGGGTGTAAGTTACCACTCTCTGATCCTCCTGAGTTGATTGTGGGTAGATCTCATGGTATTCCAGACTGGTTTTATTAAATATATAACATATTACCACATGGGTCAAGACTCAACTTATATTTGTGATTAATTATGCAAGGTAAATTTAAGTACTATAATATGTCTGTAAAAATAATCTTGTGATTTTTAAATTCAGATGTTATTCAATTTGTAACAGCTACTAGCTATATTTAAAGCAATTTCTATATCTTGGGAAAATGCCTAGAATCAAGTTAACTGAAATGATAGAAAAGCATAGTAAGTCAGAAATAACAGAAGGAAAATAATGGAAGTTCTGTCATTGCACCTTTTGTTCAGTTAATAGAGTTGTCAATGGCAATAATGGGCAAAATTAATGGCATTGAGAAGAAATGAAATGAGTGCAGAAGAATCCAATTCAATGTTGCTACATTGTTCTAGGGAGATGCTGTCTGTCTCTACGATTGACATTTATTCCAGCATTTTAGCTTTAGGGAATGTTGAGTTTGAGGATATCTTTGGAACTCACTGGTGTTATCAAGTTATAAGGAAAACTAGAAGATAGATAGATAGATGGTAGATAGGTAAGTAGAAAATCGACAGATAGATGATAGAAAATAGATAGGATGGATAAATGATAGATAGATAGATAGATAGATAGATAGATGATAGAGAGAGAGAGAGAGAGAGAGAGAGAGAGATAGCAGAAGATAAAAAGACATATAGATAGTGATAAGGGCACAAGTGGATTTTGTCATAGTAAAATGTCTTCTCACTACATATAGGGAAAATTCAGACTGCAAACTAGGATCCATATTGTCCACTATGATCCTGATTGGTCTCTCACATCCCACCTTCACATTCTTTTCCTCCTTCACTCTCATGTAGCAATGCTCTCGTTCTCTTAATTCCTTCTCATATTTCAGTGTTTCTTTCTCCTCCCAAGTCCTCATGAACCCAATGTTTTTCCTGTGGCATGTCTACTGCTGATTCCTATTCATCAAACACCATGGTTTATATGTCACTTCTTCCAAGATCTAGTCCCATTAGTTTCTGTAACACAACTTTCATTGTGGCTGTTATCACAATCAGATCACATCCATAGCAATCATAATTATTATTACATAGACTACATCCATCATACAACTTTAGAAACTGTGATTTTATTAGAACAGTATCCTTCTCCTAAGTGAGCAGACATTTTTTCTGTTAAGGGTCCAATAGAATAAACATGATTATGTTGCAGTAATACTTCCATTTGTAAGTACAAAATCATGCAGAATGTGCCTTGTGGGACACTTATCAATCTTTGTTCCCTAATGACTAAACTCTGTAAAGGCAGGCAGAGTGGTTTTCTGCCATTCTACATTCTTAATACTCATTATAGAGTAAGTGCTAAAGCAAACACTAACCAAAACATCACATTGTTTTTGGAATGTCCATTACATTCCTAAGATGATTCCCCCATGCCTTTCATGTCCTTTACCACTTCAATTTTGAACATCAGCCTTGATTATCATTTTAGCCAATTATTTGAATTATCCCTGCTGAAAACTGGAGGTCACATTCTAATGTATCATGCACAACATTTAGCTGTTTTAACCACTTAGAACAATGATACCAATAGGAAAGGATTGAATATTGAAGTCAAAGTTAAAGCCTAGAATCCCAGTTTTTAATCACTTAAAAAATTTATGACCTTTGAGTGAAGCTATATAGTGAAAATTTGATTCATGTTGTTTACATCTAAAAACATGGTATGTTTTGGAGTATTTAATCACGAACTTGACCATGACCTCTAAGACAGTGGCCTTAAGACTCTTTCTGTTATATGCTGTGGTATTATTTCATCTCCAAGTTGGCTTTCCACATGTAATCAATGACTACTTTTAATATCAGAATTCATAGCTATATAGCACACTCATCCTAAGCATCATGCACAAAAATAAGGAAGCATTTTTCTTTTAATCTCAACCAGACCTCTGTTTGTGTTATTTCTCCTTATGGATACCTGTGATGAGGTGTGAGTCACTGTCCAGTGCCAGTGGGAGTGTCATGAGTGGTTTGGGTTTGGCTCAGTCAGAACAATCGAGAGATGAAGAATGTGAGATGGTTCTATTTGATGGAGATCTCTCAACTCGCAACCTTGATATGTATGTTCAGTCAGTATCCTGTGAAGTACATGGCTTGGAAACTAACAAATGTCAGGTTTATATTACAGCGGTCCTTGCCTACCCTTCCTGTAATAAAACAGACTTCACACCAATCTCCAACTTGTTATTATGATTAATTGGAGAAGAACACAAATAGTAGCAGATTATAAATACTGTGTAAATATTTTCTTTCCTCGCCCTTCCTTTCTCTCAAGTTGCTTCAAATGACTTCCACTTTTGGGTTCCTGTAATTACCTAATATAATTATCTAACAAGCCTGATCTTTTTAACTAGACTCTGATTCGTATTCCCTGTGCACAGTGATGAGAAAATCAGATGGTCTTCATGAACTCAAACAGAACTCTGCCTCCAACTGTGGGACCTTTGTCACTGATTACCATTCCCCTTGCTGTCAACATCATTTTCTTCACCACCAGCAACAGTAACAGTCACCATGTATAGTAGTTTGAATGTGATTATTCCCTAAGCTCACAGGGAGTAGCACTATTAGGAGGTGTGGCTTTGTTTGTGTAGATAAGGCCTTGCTGGAAAAATTATGTCACTGTGGAGGCTTTGTGGTTTCCTATGCTCAAGCTATGCCCAATGATAGAATTCATCTCATGTTGCCTGTAGATTAAGACATAGAACTCTCCTTTTCCAGCACCATTTCTGCCTGTATGTCACCTGCCATGATGAAAATGGACTAAATCTCTGAAACTGTAACCCAGCCACCTCAATTAAATGTTTTCCTTCATAAGAGTTGACATGCTCATGGTGTCTCCTCACAGCAATAGAAACTCTAAGATACCATGGAAGGAGTTTATTTTGCTTAACTAAGAACCTAAATATAGTTCCCTGTTACAGCCTGGAATTAGAGAATTATAAGAGGCAGGCCAGTTTCTCCAGCAGCCTCTCACTCAAAAGTGGGTTTGTCTTCCAAAACATAAAGTATTAGTAGGAAAGAGAGAAAAAAGTGGAAACTGCCAAAGATTGGCCAGAGTAAAAAGAAAAATTTTGGAATCACAGAGTGTTTTTAAATTTACCTTCTGGAGCTGGAGAAATGGCCCAGCAGTTGAAAGCACTTACTACCCTTGCGGAGTTCATGCAGAGGACCTGGGTTTAGTTTCCAGAATTCACATGGAGCCTGCATCTATCTACATCAATTGAAGGGAGTGTGATGTCCTCAAGTAGTTTTTACATGTATCATGAAAGCACATAATGCACTTGGCACACATGTAGACAAAAGATGTGTATGTGTGCATGTGTGTATATACATGGGCATACATAATATATATATATACACATATATGACAAACGCATCTTTCTTTTAAATTTTTTACCTTCCAAGAGGATATGAATATTTTACCTATGGAAAAATGCAACTAAGAGCAAATGCAGAAGTGCACATCTGGGATTGTCAAGCCATGATTCTCTATATGGATCCTTTCAGTGGGCACAGGCCTGGGCATGGACCTTCCCTTCAATGGACCAACAAAGTCCAACATTTCCACATTTAATATTCCTATTTTCATGTACTCTAGCAGGAGAAGAGAGTGGGGTGAGTGTGGAGAGCAACTGAAAATACTAAAAAGAGCAGACGGAGACTGCCTTGTTTAAACAGAGCTGACTGAAAGTGTTGCAGTTCAGGATGAATTTTGCTAAATTATCCCCTATGAAATTATATATTCCAGCTTTAATATTTCAACCCCCTGATTGATTGCCAAAGTTAGAGCTGTGATAACAGTGGTTGGCGTTCTTCAAGAGGCTGAAAATGCCAGCTCTTGGGAAAATGACAGTTCTTTGAGAAATAATCAGGTTCACTGCACATCTCTCAGCAACAGGAAGACTATGGTGGGGTTCAAAGAATTACCTGTAATGGCCTTTTTCTGAAGCATGAATGGTCCTTTGCTAATAACTAGAGATGCTGTGACTAGAGAGGAGGCATTTTATTTTAAGTTCCTGTTGATGCCCGTTATCTTTTTATCATCTATCTCATCACAAAGGAGATATGCTTGAAAATAATTCCTTCTGTTTGCATCTTTTTCTCCCAGGAAGCAGAAAACTGAATAAGGTGACCATCTTGGGACCCTTTACCCTCATAGAATTCTGTGATGCTAGCAACTAGGAAAGTGTCAAATATATATAATACAGTACCATTTCTGACATATGTGAAGCTAATCAACAATGAAGGTCAGAACCACAATGAAGGAAGATGTGGCAATAAGGGAGAAAGTTCTGCTGTTGATGGCAATAACTGGGGAGAATTCTACTCTGCTGGCATAGACATTTTCTTAAACCACTACAAGAGCCACTTGAATTCAATTTTCAGAAAGCTTGATGACCTATCGTTTTCGTTGGAAATTGAAAATAAAAACTTAAAAATGAGCAAAAGTAGACTTGAAGGTCACCATTTCTGAGCTGTTGGGAAATAAGGATCATTTATTTGAAATTTATTTGACTTACTCAACTGCCCCTAGATTACAAAGAAGTAATAAATTCTTTTAAATTCCTGAGGCTTTAAGTTCCAATCAACTTTTGTTGCTGTGGTGGTTGCTGATGTGGTGGTGATGGTGGTTGGGGTAAGAGTAGTGGTTGTTGTTATGGTATTGTTGTGGTTGTGGTTATGGTTGTTGTGGTATGGCTGTTGTGTGGTCTGTTTTATGGTGATAGATGTTGTGATAGAGGTGGTTGTTGTACTGGTGGTGGTATTTGTTGTGGTGTTAGTGGTAGTTGTTGTGGTGTGGCTGTTATTATTGTGATTGTGGTGGAGGTTATGCTGCTGGTGGTGGTTGCTATGATGGTGGTGGTTTTTATGATGGTGATTGTTACAGTGGTAGTTGTGGTGCTGTTGGTGCTTGTGGTGGTATTGCTAGTTGTGGTAGTGGTTGTGGTGATGGTGGTTATAGTTGTTGTTTTGAGGTGAGTATTTGCTTCTCTACACAAAAGCCAGCTCCATGTATCAAAGTTTACCATCCTACATGGTAACCATATGGAGCATATTTTAAATTTATATAATGAACAGCTTTTTGTTTAAGTGTTAGAAGCAAGATGATTGTAGCACATGATAAGTTAACACAAGAACAGACTTTTCCAGCCAAATGATGAGAGTAAACTCAATAATAACAATTCACCAGGAGAAATAATTGCTTGTCTGAATTTAAAGGAAATTTTTCTGCCATCTGCAAATGTTAGCATTGTATGCTGCCATATTTGCCTCCAAAAGCCCAGCATCACAATTCTCACCATTGTGAGTAAGCTACGAGGTAAGAGCAGAGCAGAGTAGAAGGCATTGGAATAAATGCAAAAGGCACTTGCCTATATCTAGAGTTGACATGGCATCTTTCCCAGTAGGATAGACTGTGGGGCAAGACCCAAATAAAAGTAGAATTGTCAGAAAAAACATTCATTATAAATATAAAAAGCATAAAGGAACCAAGGAATGAAAGCCATCAAGGAAAGACGCTTGACCATGCAGTGTCCCACTTTCTTCCTCTCAGTTTCATACAATACTTTGAAACCCAGAGATAGTCAGGACTAAAGACTGTGACAGAGAATATCCCCACAGAGGAACAAATACATCATCAGCAAACATTTGGCAGGAATAATGCAGAAGCCTACTGGAAGTGGGAAAGATTCTCATAAGTAGTCAAGCATTGGTGGAAGTGTTAAAGCTGGGATGATACAGATATTTCTCTGTCAAGAAAAAAGTTGAAGAAACAAGACCCATAAGTGATTATGGTGTTGGTAGTTCTTATTACAAAAGCAACTATAAAATGCAATTTGGTAAGATGTGAGTGGAGGGCAATGTGCCCATTTGTCCACCATGTCCAGGAAGTCAGTTTGGACTATATTTCCCAGTAAGGAGGAAGAGAAATTCCATCTTATAGCAGGCTCAGTGTCCAATAGAATCACAATATCCTCAGAGGGAGAATAACAGGGCTTTTACCCCAAGAAAGACAATAGATACCCACAAACACTCTCTGGGCTCCCTATATGAAGCTGAACTCTTGAATGTAGAGCTCAGCAAGCAACTTTCAACACAGAGAAGGCCTGACAGATCAGTATGGTTAGCTACTGAGTAAGGACTACTCTAGGGGCCTAACAGACTTTCTCCAACTTGTTAGTAGAGAACCAAGACAACTTAAGGCCAGATGAAGAGGTGAGATAACCATAGCAGTGTACGCTGTACTTACCCATGGCACAAAGTTGTGCCTGCTGAAAAACCAAACTATTGACAATAAAAACTTACAAGTTCATTTGTATTCTGTTATTCCTTTATATTCTCTTCCCACCTTCTTCTATAATTATCTCCTTACCAAGTACTAACTTCCAAAGGAGGGAGGCAACCAAGAGTACTACCCAGCTACGACATTTATGAACCATACCAACAAGGCACGATAAATTTACAAGTGAAATACTGGTCTGTTGCCAGCAGCTTTCAGATTGGACTTCACTTTATCAACAATCAAGTGTAGTGGAAAGAAATTAAAAGATAGAAAGCCCATGTGAAAGTGCATGGATCAAGAAAAGAACTGGGCAAATGTTGGTTCATGGTATTACTGCCTATTAATCTTCCCTGCCTGGAAACCAACTGTACACTCCATCTACTTCATCAGGTTGACCAGCTGGAGAAGCTCTCAAGAGAAAACAGTGTTTTGAATCAGCTCTGCAGACCAGTAACTTGTTGAACTGACTCAACATTATAAAATGTGCATGTTTCAGTAAACCAGATCTTCTTAAAATCCACCTCAAATGTTACTTTTAGTAATCAAGATTGTTTGTCAAAGGCAAAGATGATCCCTGAGCAAAGCCAAGTTTCTAGGTTGATAATTGTCAATTATCCATCCATAAAAAAGGATAAATAATAGCTAGCCCTTTGAGTGCTTGCTGAGTGCCAAGTATTAAGTCATTGAACCATCACAAAACATTCAATGCAGCTATTATTATTGCCATCCTAGTTTTAAATGACATGATAAAAAGTTGGTCAAGATAAAATATGTAAGTGTAGGATTAATACTCTAATCATATACTACTCAAGTGCTCCCTCTAACTACAAGTTATATGGACAAACTGCTGTGACAGAGGTGGCATTTAGATTCAGAAATCTGAATAATTCTCCATATTTACAGGGCCAAAAAGAAGCTATGAAATGCTATAAGACAAAGAATTTGCCAATGGATGTATAAATGATAATATTTTGAAAGTAAAGGAGAGTATGTTGCCCTAAATACCATGTATTAAGATGGTAACCACTTGGTAAAGTTTTTAAGGAACAAAAAACTCAGGATTCAAGGCATCTACAAAATACATTGGTAGAAACACAAATGAGTTACAATAAAGTAGGGAAGCCTCTGCTATAAACCTCAGATGTTGTCTAATTATATCCTTTGCCTATGTTTGGTAGATACTAGGGGTCTATTTACACATTCCAAAGAGGATTTCACCTGAGAGTCATATCAAGTCAAACATTGGTGAGGTAGGAAATGAATATTAAGAGGGATAAAGATGGCCCAGAATAATTTGTCTCTGGGCCTACAACATTCTAGGTCTCTACAATCACAGAACTTAGAATCTTTTAATCAGCCCTGTAGAATATTTAAAACAGGTACAAACATGGAGGAGTCAGTATACAATTATAACATCTCATGTATGTTATGATGTCCCTTAATCATTTTCACAGTTGATCACATTCACCTACATTACCCCTCTTGTTCTCTCTCCCTCTCTCCCTCCTCTTGCTGGTCCCCCTGTACTTCCCAAACCATCAAGGGCATCATATTTTAGTAAACTACTTCAATGACTAGGACATTGAAAGAGGAGAGACTGCTCATTTCTTCTTTCCTTCTAGCAAAGGACTCCATTCACACAGATGGGGTTCTCACATTTGAAAATGTGTTTATTCCAATTCCCAAGCAGTGTTCTGTTCTTCTAGAGTCTAGTAAGTATTCTAAAAGGGCACTGACACTATTGTAAGGGATTTTTCTCTTTGTAACCCTTCCTGGGCCTAATCCTGCAGTGAAACCTTTGAAGACTCATATTTAAGAAGCTAGAATGACTAACTGCAAAAAAGAAAGAGAAGGGCATATACAGATGCCTCATACATGCCTTTTAAGGTAAGCACTAATACCCCATCTTAGGAATGATGCCTATGACTAGTTCTGTGAGAAGACAGCCATCTATCTGAATGGGCATCTCAGACAATAATGATTCAGCAAGAAGCACCCCAAATTCTTGGTGAACATGCAGTCTCCCTTGTAATGTAATCTCTCATAGTGCTGTTTTTTTTTTAACTCCTCCAACAGAGTTCATGTCTCCCAATAGAGCTACATCACTCTAAGATTTCCTGTCAGCATTTTTCAGAGGCATTCTGTGTTCCTTTTCTATATCTTTGTTTATCCCTAATGGCCTCTTGGTATTCTTTCAGATGCTCTGGCTTACAAGGCAATGATAGCACTTCTGGAATCTCAGCTCTAAGTTCATACAGTGTGGGAAGGAGAGGAAGCCCTCATTGAATATTTGTTGTTGATACAGGATGGCTGAGGACTCCATATCCTTAGATCCTAAAGAAAATGGAAAAGTCATCCCTTCTGGTCCATGTGTGGATGTTGATAGTGTATGCAAAAAAAAGAAAAAAAGAAAAAAAAAAGAAATGTCCAGCACAGCTTTTCCCAACGTTGATGTTTACAGACTGAAGATTGCTCCCCCATAGAGACTGCTCCAATGGAGATTAGGTAAACCTGCCTCCTTGATCTAGCTGTATATCATATACCCTGCCTCCTTGTCTATCAATGTAATAACCTGGTTTAGCTGTATACAATACCCCCACCTCTATGTTCAACTATGTATATCCATGGCACTGAGGCTTATTGAAGTTTTCACTCTTTTTGATCAATTTTCAGTGTGTCTGTCTAGTTGTCTCTTCTTCATCCTCTCACTGCCTCAGTGAGAGAGATGTAGCAACATGGAGATGTCCTCAGCATGGAAGCTAAAAGATCTAATCCATCACTGAGTGCTGATGACATGAACTTAAATTATCATAACAACCTAATGAGTTAGTGTTAATTTATGTTACATAAATGAAAACACAAATAACTTCAGTTATTTAACCCCATATCACAAATTAAATATGTGTACCATAGGCCTCTGAGCCAGACACTTAACTTTATAACGTGTGTTTACTAAGTAGGGCATTTTTCACCAATATATGGAAAATATACTGAGTCTAAACATTGTTGACTATAACTTTAACTCACCCACTCTGTAGAACTAACATCATCTATTATAGAATGGAAATAAGGGCAAGAATACTACTTAAAATATCAAGAACATTGTTTAGGCAGCAATAGCAGAAGCTATCATATATCATGTTACAGACATATTGTATTCCTTGAAGTTTTAACAATAGCCCTTAGTAGCAGTACAAGTGACCCCATTTGCTGACAATTTCCCAAATCTCTAACACTTATGGTCATCAGAAAGTTGATGACAAGATCTAGACCCAGAACTGGTCAACTCAGAGCCACTTCCCTTTCTCCATGTCTGATCACTGTTCCTGACACAGAGGACTCAGTCATCCAGAGAACACAGACAATTCCTTTACTTTGGAGTTCCTAACAGTCAAGAAATTGAGCATTGGTCAGAGATGAACAATCTCTAGGGCTTAGGAAAAGATGATGTCTAAAAATCCAGAAAAAAAAAAAAAAAGGTAGGAGCAAGTCAAGATGAGACCGAGAAGAGTTAAAAATGACTCCATAGGAAAGAATTGTGCCTCAATAATAACACTGAAGAAGAAGAAGAAGAAAAATGGAAACAGTTTCTTAAAATCTATGAAGTTCTATAACCTAAGGCTTTTAGAAAAAATGCCTGAACATTGCGATCCTAGTGACCTGCGGAACAACTGGAAAGTCACAGCTCCTTGCCCCACAGCCAACAAAGAGAGCAATCCCAGGGATAACTGGAGACCCTTAGCTCCTGGCCCACAACTAACTAAGAGCTGACTAAGAGTGAATTGAGAAAGCAATGGGCAGATGTCAATACAAAAACACAAACAACAACATAAATAACAAGACATCAATGGAAGAAACTAGTGAATGTTCAACATCAAGACCTGAGCATGGCAATGAAGAGGAAACATAAGGAAATGACATTTAAAACAACCTTATGAAGATAATAGAAGCCTTAAGAGATTGACAAATCCCTGAAAGGAAATAAAGAAAACCAAGAAAAAGAAATAAAAAAGGTGACAGAAACATTCCGGGAATTAAAATTTAAAACAGAAGCAATAAAGAAGGCATAAACTGAAGCAATACTGAAAATAGAAAACTTAAAGAAACAAACCGGAACTACAGATGCAAGCACAACCAACAGAATGCAAGAGAGGGAAGAGAGACTCTCTGGAGTGGAAGATTCAATAGTAGAAATAGAAACAGTCAAGTAAAACCCTAAAACCAAAAAGTCATAACACAAAACATCCAGGAAATTTGGGATACATGAAAAGACCAAACCTGAGAATAATAGAAGAAGAAGAAGAAGAAGAAGAAGAAGAAGAAGAAGAAGAAGAAGAAGAAGAAGAAGACAAGCTGAAAGGCATAGAAAATATATTCAACAAAATTATACAAGAAAACTCTCAAACTAAAGAAGAAAATGCTTATAAAGATACAAGAAGCTTACAGAACACCAAATAGATTACACCCCCCAAAAAAGTCTGCTTACCACATAATAATAGAGCCACTAAACCAACAGAACAAAGAAAAAATACTAAGAGCTACAAAGAAAAAAGGCTGAGATATCTATAAAGGCAGACTCATCAGAATAACACCAGATTACTCAATGGAAACAATGAAAGAAAGAAGGTCCTGGTCAGATGTGATACAGGCACTAAAAGAGAATCACTGCCAATTCTGACTACTATCCCCAGCAAAACTATCTACCACCATAGATAGAGTAAATAAGATATTTTATGACAAAACCAGATTTAAACAATACCTAACCACAAATCCGGCCCTACAGAAACCAACCTAAGGAAATCAAATATACCCATGAAACCACAATTGATCAATAATCTCATAAAAAAAAAATCCAAAGAAGGGAAACACACACACACATTACCACCAAAAACAGCAGGAAATAACAATCACTGGTAATTAGTATTCCTTAATATTAATGAACTCAATTCGCCTACAAAAAGACACACCTTAACATGATGGATACAAAAACAGAATCTATCCTTCTGCAGCATACAAGAAACATAGGTCAATTTCAAAGACAGGCACAGGTTCAGAGTAAAGGGTAAGGCCAAGGACATTGTCAATAAGACAAAACAACAGCCTACAAAATGGGAAAAGATTTTTTACCAACCCTACAAGTGACAAAGGAATGATCTCTAAAATATATAGAGAACTCAATAAACTAGAGCCCCAAATCCTAAATAATCCAATTTAAAAATGGAGTTCAGAACTAAAAAGAGAATTCTCAGCAGAAGAATTACAAATTGTTAAAAGCCACATGAAAAAGTGTTCAACATCTTTAGCCATCAGAGAAATGCAAGTCAAAATAACTGAGATACCACCTTAAGCCTGTCAGAATGGCTAAAATCAAAAACACAGATGACAGCCTAGGCTGGAGAGGATATGGAGCAAGGAAAACACTCCTTTATTATTGGTTGGAGTGTAAACTTGTACAGCCACTTAGAAAGCAGTATAGTGGTTCCTCAGAAAACTGGGAATCAATCTTCCCAGTGATCCAGCAATACCACTATTGGACATATACCTAAAGGATGCAATTCTTATCCCAAAGGCATTACCTCAACTATGTTCAAAGCAGCATTATTTGTAAGAGCAAGAACATGGAAACAACCTAAATGTCCCTCAAATGAAGAATAGATTGACAAATTGTAGTACATTTACACAATGGAGTACTACTCAGCAGAAAAAAAAAAAGACATCCTAAAATTTGCAGGCAAATGGATGGATTTGGAGAATATCTTCCTGAGTGAGGTATCATAAGTCCAGAAAGATAGAAATGAGATGTACTCACTCATCAGTGGATTTTAGACTAAAAGCAAAGAGAAGAATACACAAGCTACAAGCCCAAACCCCTGAATAGCTTTGGATCAAAAGGAACTTAAGAAAGACATCCAGGGATCCCCCTAAGAAGAAAAAATAGAGATCTCCTTAGCATATTGGGGTCATAATAGGTTGTGACCAAGGAGAGTTAGGGACAAATCATGAGAGGAGATGGTTGAGTGACAGGAACAACAGAGAGGAAGAAATAAAGAGATGGATATCTTGATAGAAGAAGCCAATGTGGGGTTGGAAAGTGGCTGGGTGCTAGGGAAACCTCCAAGAACTCACAGGATGTCCCTAGCTAGGACTCCAACCAACAGTGGAGGGGGTGCCTAGACAGGACTTCTCCTATAATCAAATAAATGTCCACCCTAAGTGTCATTATAGAACCTCCATTCAGCAATAAATAGACAGAAGCAGGGATCCACAGCTAAGCACCAGATCAAGCTTTCGGTCCAGTTGAAGAGAGAGAGAGGAAAGAGTGTATATGAACAAAGGGATAGGGGTTATAAGGAGGAGTTCCACAGAGATGGCTGGCTGGAGCTCTGGGGAGCACTGAATTCTGATGGAGAACCATCAGGAAAAGGAACAACAGAGTTGATTGGATCAACTCCAAAGGTTGATGACTGTTGATTGGCATAGGCAGTATGTAGAACCTCATGGAGTAGGATCAGACTATGTTCCTATGTACAGACTGGCATCTTGAAGCCCATTCCCTACAGAGGAACATCTTCAGTCTAACGCCCTCCCAACTGAGCTATTTCGGCTTACAGAGGAACATCTAACTCAGCCTTAATACTGAAATGAAGGACTTGGATATACTTCAAATGGATACACCAGACTGAAAGGACCCACTTTGGGAAATGGATGGGGGATGGGAGTGGAGGGAGGCTGAGGGAGGACTTGGAGGGGCTGGGAGGAGGAAAGGGAGGGCAAGCAGTGCTATACATGGAAACAAATCCTTCATAAATAAAAGGAGGAGAGCCAGACTACAAATGCTGGAATAAAGAGCTAGTGTTTCTGTGCATACGTGCTGCTGCGCAGCAAGCAGTTCGCACAAAAAGCTTTCATGGAAACACGACTTTACCTGATAACACAAGGCATGGACGGGGCAAATGTTTGGATGGAGAAGTTAAAACAATAGGTGCTTAAAAGAAATGAATCAACAATACAAAAATAATGCAGGACCCTAACAACAACAACAAAAGGCCTGAAATAAATGAAGGAGGCACATATAACTAAGCCATATAAAGCAGCTATAAGGATACTAGAAACAATGGAGCACAAACCCCACTGTGAGAGCTGAAAAGGGTCTTCACACTGATCTCAGAGCAGGAAAAGAATGAGGAACGGAAGGCCCACTGCTGGGGGCCAAATGGTGTCGTATTAAAAGCTAACAGAGACAAAGAGGACAATTCAACTTCTGTATTGCTTTCTTTATCCTGGAAAATGACTCTCAGGATGGAAAGGCTAGAAAGAATATGGTTTGTAGGAAATTGAAACCTCAGATAGGGAATAAGACAAGGAGCACCAGGCTTCTCTAAATGAGTTCAAGGCCACACAGACTCAAGTCAGAGACATCCCTAAGGAAGGTGGGGGATGTAGAGCGGCCACCCAGAGGGCTAAATGGTTGGAGGGGGTTTGGTAGGACAAGAGAGGACAGAACAAACTTTGGGGTTTAAAAATATGGAATAGATAGGGTTTGGGTATTCATTAACTATATAGAAAGAAGGATCTGTTGTGAAATTATGCATAAAATGTACCTTGATGATATACATACCCTAAACAAGCCTGTTTCTAAAGTTACAAGATATTAATGTCTGGAAAAATAATATACAACATAAATATTGTATAGTAATTAAAACACTATTATTAAATGTAATTGTTGTTGCCAACTTGATTCTTATTAAATGAGCTTTACTGAACCATCCTGGTGTCTCATCGAGGAGCTGTAATGGGAAATCAGCACTGTCTCCCGGACCCAGATTGCAAAAATCCATTGTCAAGACTCTTTCTAAGCATGATGTGGATACGCATAGATTGAATGCCTCTTGCACTGAAGAGGTTTGCTAACTACTTCAATGGAGAGAGACATTACATAAATACCACTCTATGTACCATACAATGCTGCAGCTCTACAGCCCCAGTATCCTATTCTGGAGAGTAATCCTGTATACTAGGCATATTGTCATGATTTATATAACTATAAAAACCAGACATGTGACACTTTGATGCAGCTCTTTTGAAGACAATTTGACAGGACTGAAAAAAAAATTTAAAGAAATCTTTTTTTCTATTTTTTTGTTTTTAAATTTTTTTTATTTAAAGAGTATTTTTTTTCATTTTACTTAACAACCACAGTTCCCTCTCACTCCCCTCCTCCCACTCACACCCCAGCTTCCCCCAACCCTGGAAACCCACATTGCCCAAGTCTCTTACCAGCTGGCTTCCCATGAGTCTCTGCCAAGGGATAGCCTTGACTTGTAATGCGAGAGGAATGGAGAATCCACTTTCTTCCTGAATGCATTCTCTCAGCATCTCTCCAGCCTCAGATGGGAGCTCATGTCTAGAGATTTTAGGGTGACACCTACATCTTCATTTGGATGCCTCTTGAGCTCACTTGTTAAGATACAGCATATGTATACATTAACAGCCTGGGTAGCTCCAGTATCGAAGAGGCAGTGGCTTTTCAGATATTCCAGCAACTGTAGCTCATGCCTCTTGATAAAATTGCTATTGCTTTGACAGTATGATGCCTCTGACATAGTACCTGCTCTGCCCTGGGTGACCACCCATGTTGTTCTGGGCTCTGGTACATGTTGCCCTATTCATTCTCCATGTACAGTGATGACAGCTTCTTCTAGAAATTACCGGTCCCTAGTTCCTAATGTGTGTCTTTTCAACACTGTGTCTTTCTGTCTTTATGTCATCTATATTTTAAAAATTCCTATGTTAATCTCCCCCTATTGAAATGTTGGGAATGTCTCCATCTTCCTTTCTGAATACTGAAAGGTCCAAATGCTAAAGAGCCACAGTGTACCCTGAAGAATTCAATACCATGACATCTTTGGAATTTACATCTTGGAAAAACATTGGGTAATTATCAGCTTCACTTACCTGAAGGTCATTCATTTGCAAAGAGGTTATGTGTATCCTGCATATCCTAGTGAACATATGTTTCAAGAAAGCAAGTTTCAGCTCAAAATAAGAAATAGCACTATAAGACTTGAATAGCCCACAAGGAGATGGGTTTCCATTTCTCAAAGATACTAGAGTGTAGTATTGTTACAGCAGACTGATAATGAGGTCAAATCAATTTTCAGAAACCAAGTGCCCGCCCCTCCCCGAAAAAGCCTATGAACTTCAATTATAAATTTGACCATTTTCTTTTTAACCTGGAAGACAAAGATGTAATGTTCATTGAAATATAGGGAACAGTAAACAGTTATCCTCTAGAATCTCTCTTGGCTCTAGAAAAGTTTAAAACATTGGATCCATTCACCTCCCTATCATTTTGCATCCAGCTGAAAGCCGACTCCTCTAAGAGGAAAGATTCTCCTCAATTATCTCCTTGCTGCTTCCACAGGATCTTTCTGTCCAGCTGGGATTTATGCCCAAAGGACCTTGGGAGGCAAGGACAACAACAATAAAGACTGAAAGCTGAACAAAGGGGATGCTAGGACCTAATGTTAGAGGTGAATTGCTCTTCCTTGAGTCTCACTTGACAGATCCAGCTCTCTGAAGCCTTTGTCCCCAGTTGATGCTTGCCTTCTCAGCCATGGAGTAACAAGGAATAAGAAATTATGGGGAGAACCAGAGACATTTGAACATCTTGGTGAGATTGTCTTCCTGCTACCCTGGAAAGCCCAGCACCCTTCCAGATAATACCATAGCTGACAACTGGCACACAACTGTACTATTCCTGCCCTTCAGGTGTTCAGAGCAGCTGTCTTCCACCCTGGCTTCCTCTCTCCTATGAAACCACCCTCAATTGCACTATAAAAGCCATGGAATGGTGAAAAACAATTCTGTATTGGACACAGATTCACAAATTATAAAAACAAATACGTCAGCTTCAAATACTATCAAAGAATGCTAACTCTGGCCCATTCACGTTATATTTTCATGTCAATTTGGGAACGTTCAGACACAGAGGAAACACAAAGATTGATCCAAGATAACGCACAAGGATAAAACAAGATAGAAACTGTACTAGGTATATTTTGATCTAGTCTTCTCATCCTCCTTATCTCACAGAATCAAATGATATCCCATATTCTGAAGAGAAAACTATAGATTTACATGCTTCTTCTGTCCTTGGGCAAGAGAGGTTCATACTGACTCAGGAGTCCAGCAAGATGGAGGATGTTTCTTTTCCTCCTGTGGATGGTTTTACTTTCTTATCCAATTCCCCTTCATTTGTCTTAGTTTGTGGAGTGACAGCCAAGAAGACAAACTGAAAACACCCTGTAAGCATATCTGCTTTGCTTATGGGCAGAAAACTCTATGGCTGCCTGCTTTACTGTAGGGAAACTAAGAGGCACGAACATATGACAACATACACATTCCTAAAGTTTCATCAGCATTAAATAATAATCCTTTTCTTTTTCTAAATTCTTAGTGTTTCCAACAGTACACACACACACACACACACACACACACACACACACACACATTCTTCTTAATGAAAAAGAGTTGGTCAGTTCCTGGACTGGAGTAAGACTGGTAACGGTGCCAAGGTGGAAATGAATAGGACTTTACAATGCAATTTGGTGATGGCAAGGTGGTGGCAGTACCGTACAGTGCGTAAGTAATCTTTCCAGAAATCCGTGTTCCTGCTATATGTCAGAGGACCCTTTCCTCATTCTCTGCTCTGGAGATTGGAATTACACAACCTTCCCTGCCTCCTTTTCCCTGGACTGCTCTTCTTACCTCTCATGTCATCCCCCTCTCTGTCCCTTTATGTCCCTTGACACTCCTACTCTCTTCTCACCTCCCCTCCAGCATGAGGCAGCCACCTGGAGACCTTGCAATCCAATAATTAACCAGGGCAGCTGCTAAACCAAACCAGCTCCAGAGATCCACAGCTGGCAGAGCAGAGTCCTGCCTGGAAGGGAGGGAAGGTGGAGGGAGGCCCACAGAGCCTTCTCAGGTGGCCAGATGACATCTAATTAGGCCCCCTGCTCTGGAGGACTCTCCAGATGGGCAAATGCTTGTAAACCTTAGGGAGTCAGCAGGACACTCTGGGAAGTCATGGTGTGCAGCCTCCTTTCCAGCTGCTTCTGGGACTGGAGGAGAAGACAACAAAAATAATAATTGGTGGCTTCAGTTAAGGGGACTTGCCCTTCTTTGTCAGAAAGGGAGATGTTCTATTCTCAAACAGGGCAGGCGCCCCCCACTCACTCTGCTCCATTGGCATCTGAGCTATTGCAAATGATGTGTGTGTGTGTGTGTGTGTGTGTATGTGTGTATGTGTGTGTTAGATACTACCAGAAAAGTGAGCACTGGGATACTATTTCTAAATCTAAGCAATGCACACCATGAATTCTCAGAAGGCAAACTTCACATGAATGGAAAATACGAAGGAAATGTATGGGTCTCATTCTTTCAGTGTTCACTACCTACAAAAATGACCTACTGGCACAACAGAGGGACAGTGAGCAGCTAATGGTTTAATTGTAACAGGCTTCTAACTCCAAGCAAGAAGAGGGAGGAGCAGTAAGGAATAGGAGAAAGCTTGGAGGGAGCAGGCTTTCTATTTCAGAACTTAACTAAGACTGTAAGAAAGCCCTGTGACTTTGCTAATCAACCCAACCAAAACATCCCTCATTTCTCCAAACATAAACATACCTCCAATTAAAACCAATCAGAAGGGGACAGAGGAAGCAGACTCTTATAAGCTGATGGTGCTCTTCTCCCCTCCAGATTCTGCCACCATTAGATAGTTCTTATCATACTCAGAACCTTTTTGGATAAGGGAAGTCATGATGATAAACCCAGTAGACATTGAAGAAATTGGGCCACATCTAACTTCTGTGAACTGTGACCAAGCACCTGATAACAAGCAACTTAAAGAAACAAGAATTCATTTTACTCATAGGTTCAAAGGCTTGGGCCATGGTTAATTAGTCTTACGGATTTGAGCTTGACTATCATTGTGGTGGGACCCTGCAATGAAACAGTTGCTTCACTTCTTGGGAGACAGGAGATACAGAGGGCCATGGAACTGAAGACTAGGAATAGCCTTCAGAGTTCCACAGCTTGGGATGTGCTTCTGCTGGGCTCTACTTTCTTAAGTTTCAGAATCTCCCTAAAGGCATCACATGAGCCTGTTTTGGGACATTTCGTTTTCATATTCAAACCATCACAGCCTCTTTGACTGCTCTGTCCCTGACTTCCCTCACTTTTTCTGAGTGACAAAGGGCATCTTTGTCTTCCGATGAGAGAATGCCATTTGTGGTGCTCAAGTTTCTGATTCATATAACCTAATCAGAAAATAAAAGGATAGGAAATGTCAAAAATCACGAGGGCCAGGACCTGTCAGTCTGTGCTTTTCCTGCCTTGCAAGTGACTATGTGATTGCAGAACAGCAGCGCATCCCTCAGCTGTGCCTTCCTGCTTTAGCATGTAGCCAGGGACCGCACATCAGAACTGGCTTCACCTCATTGCTACCCTCTAGTCTGATGATGACTATTTTCTAACTTTTATGTGCAGAAAAATTTTCAGAAGAAAATTTAATAAGACTATGAAAACAAGCATAAAACTCACTTATTGTAATCTTCCTTATTTACCCTGGTTATTAATTTGGGAGGCCAATTTGGGGGAAAGGCAGAGGCATGTATGATTACATTTTGGCCAGCAGAGGACTCAACTGGCAGAAAAACATCATTGAGCAATCTCAGCCCTCTGAAGTTTCTGGAAGATAACATATTTTCTGCAGGCTTTGACTGATACAGCCAACATTAATTGTTAATTCTCCAACAGCCATCTGCTGAAACTGATTCCCAGGAAATCTGGGGAAACAGCGCCATCTAGCAGCCCTTGTTCAAAATGCTTCAGAACAAGACATTACTAACAGCCAGGTGAAAAACAAAAAATGACGGACAAACTGACACAAAGACAGAGACAGATAGATAAATCAATGAAATAACCACCACTATAACAGTGTCTGAGAAGGTCTGTCCCAGAATGAGGTCTCTCTTATTAGGGACTTTCTGGTTGTATTAGCTACCAGTTTTGCAAAATCACAGTAACATAGGGCATTTATTTCAACTAGAAGATACCCAGGAGTCACACATTTATAACAGAAGATGAGGCAAACATGCCCAAAAAAAGAGGGGTGGGTACCTTTTCAAGGTCACAAAGCTAATTTGTTGTTAATTAAGGCTCAGTAATCAGAATTAGTTTTCCCAAGCCCATAATGAGAGTAGCTTCTAACCACAGGTATGAAGGCAAAAATAAAGGCTAGGGATGAAGGCAGAGATGAGACCCAGATATGAGAACATTCATCAGGAAGCAGAATGACTGAGACTATTTCTTTTTTTAATTAACTTTTTTTATTTAAAAAAATTTCCTATACCAACCACTGCTCCCCCTCCCTCCCATTCTCTGAGTCCTTCCCTAGCCTCTCCCTATCCCATCCCCATCCATTCCCCAGAGAGGGCAAGGAATCCCAAGGTGAGTCAGCTCATTCTGGCATATCCAGCTGAGGTAGGACCAAGTCCCTCCCCCAGTATGAAGGCTGAAAAAGGTGTTCCCCTATGGGGATAGGCTCAGAGAAGCCAGTTTACAGACCAGGAATAAGCTCTTGTCCATCTACAACAGGCTCCACATCATTTGACTGTCATCTACATTCAGAGGGCTTAGAGCCATAGACTATTTTTGAATCTATAGTAATTAATCCCCCCATTCATGAGTGCTATGTCCCAAAACTGTCAGTGGATACTTGAAACTGTAGATAAGACTAATTTTTTTGTATATTGTTTTTCCATATATACCTGCAGTCAAGTTTAACTGTAGAATAAAAGATGTACATGCTATAGTAAGAGACTGACAAAAATCATGACATTTAAAATTGTCATAACATACTGTAATAACAGCAATATTACTACTTTAGAGTCATTGTACCCCATTTGATAACCAGGGTGGGTACAAAGTGGGCAGACATGCTTTTAGCATGAATATTCTGACAAGAGAATGACTCTTGGTATGGAAGGATGGTAAGCAATAATGTAGGTTTCATTTTATCTTCAACACAGTATGTAATTTAATTTAAAAACTATTTTGCTGAAACTCTCCATTTAATAGTTTTAGACAATAATTGAAGTTGGGTAACTGACCCTGAGGAGCGCAGAACCACATTTGCAGGGGTATGGTAGGGTATGGATTGAACAAAAGGGAAGATGTGTAAGCACACACCATGGCCAGCTCTCAAAGTTCTTCATAATGCCAGTAATTTTTGGATTACCGTAGACTGGCAAGGCATAAAGCAATGAGGCTAATTCAAGATTTGGAAAAAATAAAAGTCCCATTCCTGAGAGTGGCACCTCATGGATTAATGCTCCCCAAACCCCACCTCCTAACACCATCACATTAGGTGTAGGAGTAAGAATTTCGGGGACACTGACATTCACTGACACAGATTCTCTGTGGCTTCACTAGTCAAATTTCTTTTGCAAAGGACACATATTACATATCTTAATTTGGAAAATACAGGCTTTCCAGTTTTCTCCCCAGAAAGTCCTTCTGAACTTTGACTTCAAATACATCCAACTCTATTTCTATATAGACTTTACCTATCAGAGCTTAAACAAATCTTGGGGCTGATTTCAGCCAGAAGGGTATATCTGTAAAGGTACATCTGAACCACCAGAGGAGACATTAAATATATAGAAGCCAGCCTCAGGCCAGTTAAGTAAAAATCTTCAACATAAGGATTGCCCATCAGTATTTTTAAGTCTTTTACTTAAAGTACTCTTTATGTACTTTAAGTAAAAGTACTTTTGGATATGCCAGAATGAGCTGACTCACCTTGGGATTCCTTGCCCTCTCTGGGGAATGGATGGGGATGGGATAGGGAGAGGTTAGGGAAGGACTCAGAGAATGGGAGGGAGGGGGAGCAGTGGTTGGTATAGGAATTTTTTTTAAATAAAAAAAGTTAATTAAAAAAAGAAATAGTCTCAGTCATTCTGCTTCCTGATGAATGTTCTCATATCTGGGTCTCATCTCTGCCTTCATCCCTAGATGAAGAGGGATTTCATTGTGGCCCATGGTTTGCCTAACCTGACCCTGAAAGGTGAGAAGCTTGAGGCTTAGATAGATGAAATGGCCTGCCCAGTGATACACGGGAGGAATGGCAGAATGGGGATCTACTTGCCTTTCCCTGATGATGCCTGTTGCCATGCATACCATCATCTTTGGCCATATGCCTCATAGGTAGGCAGCCTGATAGCCCAGGTAAGTGACAGTCTTCACACAGCTTGAGACACTGGTGTGTCTGTCATTATAAAGGAAGCATCATGACAATAGGCAAACTGGATGTTTTGCAACCTAAAAGAAGACAAACTAACGGAGTTTGATGGAAGAGGAGATTCTGTCCACAGTAATTATGGTCCTTTTTCAACCTCAGTTTTTGAAACTGAGAAATAACTAACTACAAGACAGGTTTCTGGACCAATGCAGTGGACCAGTATTCAAATCCTGTTGAATATCTGTTTGGTGGATGATGGTGGCATCCTGTGTCTCCAACATCCTATAACTCCTAATAGCCTAATCATACCCATTTCCTTTGTATGTGGCCACCCTAATAAATAGTCACAATTCCCGGTAGACATGGTCACAAGGACAAGTAGACAGTACGCAGTTCTAGATGCCATAGGGCTTCTTTAAAATTTCTCCTCCTCTTCCTTCCCGAGGCCTTTGCCTGGGAACTGGCCCACATCTGGGAATGCAGTAGGCAAGGGTACTTACTGTTGTGGTGGTTGTGTTGTACTCACTAGAGGTAGAAGTTTTTCTTGTAGGCAAAGGATCCTCTCCTAGACTGTGCATGTATTTCTCCTGTAGGAAAACCTTGAACAACATTTACTCAGTGATCTCTGGAGTCATATTGATCTGATGGGGGCACTGATCAAGTCTGGGTGCCAGGCTGTGATGAGTCAACTCTAGTAACATTAGATATTTCTCTGATAGCCTTTCTATAATTTCTTTGCCTCCATAAGTACACTAATACAAGTTATCCTACCTAGCCCTATGTACTAACAAGATCTGGTGCAGAATATTGTCTCCATCATAAACCAAAACCCTGAAAGTTCAGCATTTTGCATTCAAACCACATCTCTGGGGCTGGGTTGGTTTTTTTGTTTTGGTTTGGTTGGGTTTTGGGGGTGGTAATCAGAACAGGAATCCTTTGTCAGACAAATCACCTTGGGCTTCATAGAAATCCTTGCTCACAGGCTATAAAATGAATAATTGCATCAGCATCAAAAGCTTAGCCAAGAACAATGATTCAGGCAATCGGAGCATCAGATTCTCCCATGGGTTCTGCTTTGACCAGGAACATGTCAGAGCAGGATTGGCATGGATGTTAGAAGCAGACTTTTCTGTGCCACTTCCCAAAAGTTTCTTGCTTGCTTCAATCGGAGAAATAAGAAAAAGTGAGATTAATAATCATGATCTCTTGGCAGGGGAGCAGATTCTAGCTCTTAAAATTCCTTTCCTGGGTTTTGTGTGAATGAACAGTAGGCACTAGTAGCATGAAAAGGTTCTTGAGTCTAGGCACACATATGGATGCCAGTGCTTTCAATCTTTTTTTTCAATCTTGCATTCTGGGTAACCTAACAAAGACACCTAGCAATTCAGAGGAGACATCAATCTTCTGTGAAGCCTAGAATTACCTTCACATTTCAGTGTGAACACACAATCCTTCCTCAGACCTGGTCTCATTGTCTGCATCCTACCCTTCCTGGCTCAGTTCCTGCCCTTCTGGCTTTCACACTGGGGAAGCCTAAACACATCCCTAGTGCCTTCTGTAGGCTGCTCCCTCTTTTTGTTTTGATCCTACCTGTCCCCAGCTGCAACAAATGCTTGATAACGGATGTTTATCTCTGCAAAGCCTCAGTACCTGGAACATGTCTGACATGCTAGAGAGTCATACATATTTTGTAAGTCCATGAAAGAGACTGTTAGATGCCAGCCCAGCTGTGGGTTGAGCCAATCACAGCTTGCTAATGCACCCAAGATGGACCTAATTGTGCCCAGGTCATAGCTCTTCTTCAGCAAACTGGAATAATCCCCAATGACTAATTCCATCACCTGGAAATTACTGCAGCCTGGTAAGACATTCAGACCTAGCAATTAACATTCCTACATTTGCCTTGTAAGTTCATTCATGGTTAAAGCAGAAAGTTTCCCCTCTGCCAGAGCTTGCTATGCTTCCGGTAAAAATAAGTGAACGTTGACCCTCTAATAATGTACTTGATAATTTTGCCTGAAAAGGGCTCAAAATAGAAAATGGCCAGTGTAACCCTTTAGACAGATGTACCTGGAGAGGGATCCCTAAAACACCCACAGATGAATAGCAACCACTTCCAACAGGAGATGGATTCACCAGTCAAGCCTATCTTAGCCTTATTCCTTTGACCAAATCAGAGCTTCGGCCAGTGACTTGAGAATATGGCTAATTTGAATAGCTTTTTTATATTCTAGAAACTGATTACAAAGTGGATGCCTGGATTGATGGGGAAATTTCTTGTGAAATTATTCTTTTATTTGTCAAATATTGACTTAGAATCTTATAGGCATGTTGAACAAACCAAGGAAGCATTTTTAGACAATAGAAGGGCAGAGAAGCTTAACAGAAAGGAACGTCTACTCAAGCCTCACTGGTAAGGTATCCTGAGAGCAGGACAGGAATGAAGAGGAGTCAATGCAGACGTGGGAGCTAAAGTGTTCCTAAGAACAGCATATGCAAAGGTCATGAAGGAAAAACGGGCTCACTTAAGCCAAAAGTGGTGGTGCACACCTTTAATCCCAGCATTTAAAAGGCAGAGGCAGGCAGATCTCTGAGGTCGAGGCCAGCCTAGTTTACAGAGTGAGTTCCAGGACAGCCAGGGCTACACAGAGAAACTTTGTCTCAAGAAAAAAAAAAAATGACCTCATTTGTACCTTTTTTATCTTCTCCCATTTTTCTGATATCCAGACTCTTCATCCTGGCCAAGAAGCCAGCCTCCCTGTCTTCAGCATTCTCAGGGACTTCTCAGACCACAGTCTGGATTAGGCAGCTCAGAGTAGCCTGTCCCTAAACCTGAGTTTCATATTCTCTAGTAAACAAAAGTGTTTTGTCTGCCCACAGACAGGAAGCTGCTGATTCCGGATCTTTCAACAGGTCTTCCTCTGCTGACAAAGTCCATCACCAACTAGAGGTACTGGCAAGACTCCACCTGTCTCCAAGCAGATCTCTCTTCACTCCTCCCCTGAACTCCCACACCACAAAAGGTAAAGAACAGAGCACAAACACAAAGAGCCAGCAAGAACTCATTCTGACCTATTTCTCTCTCTCTCCTGACACAGTGTCATCCAAGAAGAGTGGGCTGGCAACCCCACCTCATCCTCACCACTCTGCCAGGATGGAGGAGAGTAAGTGGTGATGAGAAGCTGGGATTCAAGCCTAGGGACAGGCAGTTCAGGTGTGCTTTTGTAGCTCATCAATGCCTACCCTGGACAGAAGCCCAACTGACAGTGGAGAGAAGAAAATCCCCAGTCAGGGGCTACACAGCTTCTCCAGCCTGCCAGGACGGATCAGGCTGCTGAGAAGACCCATGCTTCAAGCTTTGTTAAAATGAGTCCAAGTATATAAATGTATTGATGTTTTAAAATATTGCTCTCTACTTGGTTTAGTCTCATATCCAGCAGTTCCCAATTTCATGGTCATAGCAAAACTAGCCATTCATTTGAACAGAAATGGCTTACTAAGTGATTTAAAGAAATGCTTAAAAGGCAAAGTATATCAAAATAACATTGAACATCACCATCCTTCTGTCTGTTTTATTGTTGATGTTTCTCCATTCTAGAGATCAAACCTATGGCTTAAAGTACTCTGCCACTGAGCTACATATACAACCTCATGTACAGTCACTAAAAAGAAAAAAAAATGGGTTACTACACTATGCATTGCAGCAAATACCAGCCATATTTTACTTCATTCACCAGTTACAACAACAAGGTGGGTCTTAGCATTTCAGATTAAAGAAAAGAGGCTCAGAATGTTAGAGATGCCAGTCCGATTTCACATATCTTTACAAGAACCAGCACAAAACAGACTTCTGTTTATTTTAGAGTTTAAACTGCTTTTCTTGCAAGTCCTCACAAAGATGCTTGAAGGAGGAACAAACACAGATGGATGAGGAATCCATTCTCTTGGAGAGAGAGTGTGTACAACATCAGGATCCCAGTGGCTCCTGGTAGGAAGAAGGTGAACAGAGGTGGGAAGAGGCATATGAAAAAGATGCAGACCCATAAGAAGGCATGGCTGCCTGTGTATTTGTTTGCCCGGGGCTGTTGGAGCTGGCTCTTCTTTGGAAGCTGATGATGCTGCAGGAGTCTGCACCTGCAGAGCACAGCTTCCCATCCTGCCTAGCAACAGGCTGGCCTGATGCAGAGACAAAATAGAAAGCTATCAAAGGGCATCAGAAGAAAAAAAAGCAAGAGGCCTACCTTTAAAAAAAATCATAAGAAAAATTTCCCCCCTTTATAGAAGAAGATACAGGAGAATAGACCAAACAAAAATACATCATCAATCAGGGCAGAATCAGGCCCAGGAGGATGGAGCCAGGCTGACAGTTCCCTCATGTATCCATTCTAGTTCACTGAAACACTTCCTGCCCTCTCTGGGCTACTGTTGAAGTGAGATACGCACATATACCACATTGAGTGTAAAGAGATAGTGGAGATTATACAGAATCAAGGGAGCACTGGAGAGAGAGCCAGCAAAGTCCTTACTTAACAAGACCGAAGACTGCATTTCAACACCCAAAACTTGTATTAAGAAAGCATGGCACATACTCCAGACTCCCATCCTCATATCGTCCCATGCCAACAGGAAACAGCCAGATTTGAACCAGTGCCTGCCCATATATTCAAAAAGGTCGGGATGGTCAGCCAGGAGTTCCAGCTTTCTCCTGTGAAAGCATCATCTCTCTCTCTCGCTCTCGCTCTCACTCTCTCACTTTCTCCCTGGCCCTCTCAGAGAATCTCCAACAGAGAACACAAAAAAGCCCAGTTATCCATTCTTGGCAGCTAGTGGCTCCTCCCCTGAAGTTATCAGTGGCCTAAGACTTCACCTAAGAGCATACCGTTATTGAGCACAAACCCAGCTTTTGGCAGACACATCACCCCCTCCCCCATTACTACAGGGTATTTAAGTTTCCTCCCTTAGATCAGCCATGTGGCCATTTGATTTTTCCTGCCCCTGTTTTTGGGGGGCTGGAGCATTGCGTTATCAAAATAATCTAGTCTTTTACTTTAAAAAAAAAAATAGCATGGGGATAGACATGTGTAATCCAGCATTGTAGAGGTAGAGACAGGCAGATCCCTTGGTGTCATAGTTAGCAGGCTATACTTGGTGAGATCCAAGCCAGTAAGAGACCCTGTCTCTAAATAAATCAATAAATGTGGTGCCAGAAGAGTGACATTCAAGCTCATACTCTGGTCTCCATACACTTATGAGTGCTGCAGGCATGAGCACACAAGCATGAACATGTGCATGCATGGATGTGCAAGTGCACACACATACATACATAAATACATTCACACATACATACACACACATACACACACACACAGAGAGAATCAATCTACCTCATAACCCAACAATCCCACTATTGGGGCATATAACCAAAAGATGTACATTCATACCTCAAGGGCATTTGTTCAGCTATGTTCATAGAAGCATTATTGTTATAGCCAGAACCTGGAAACAGCAGGAAGAAAAATGACATCTTGAAATTTTCAGGCAAATATATAGAACTAGGAAAAAAAAAAAAAAAAAAAAAAAAAAAAAAAAAAAAAAAAAAAAAAAAAAAAAAAAAAAAAAAAAAAAAAAAAAAAAAAAAAAAAAAAAAAAAAAAAAAAAAAAAAAAAAAAAAAAAAAAAAAAAA
>PVIH01009850.1:0-20600 GCA_004025045.1 Sigmodon hispidus | reverse complement strand
TAAAGCAAAGAATAACCAGGCTACAATCCACAACCCCAAAGAAGTTAGATAAAAAGGAGGATCCTAAGAGAGACATCCATTAATCCCCATGGGAAGGAGAAATAGAGAAAAAAAATCCCAAGTAAATTGGGAGAATGGAGCAGAGTGGGGGAGATGAGGAGAAAACACGAGGGTATGGGATGGTTGAGCTGAGGGAGGGTCGTCACAGAGAGAGCAAAGAAACAGATATCTTGAGGGGGACATTTTGGGGTTAGGGAGAAACCTGGAATTCATAGGATGACCCAGCTATGATACCAAGAAATGATGATGCCCGAGCTAGTCTTCCTCTGTAATCAAACTGATTACCATCCTTATTGTCAACATAGAACCATTATCTAGCAACTGATAGAAGCAGAAATCCACAGCTAAGCACTGGGTGAAGCTCCCAGTCCAATCAGAGAGAGACAAGAAGGATTATATACATAAAGTGGACAACATCATGATAGGTAACCCACAGAGACATCTGATCCAAGCTATTGGGAGCTCACTGACTCTGGACTGACAGCTGGGTATTCTGCACGGGACCAAACTAGGCTCTCAGAATGTGGATGACAATTGTGTGGCTTGGGCAATTTGTGGGGCCTCTGGCAGGGAAACTTTTGGAGCCCATTCCCTATAGAAAGATACCTTGTTCAGTCTTGATGGGAGGGAGCTTAGTCCTGCCTCGGCTTGATATGCAAGACTTTGTTGACTCCCCATGAAAGGCCTTACCCTCTCTGAGGAGTGGAAGGAGGGTTGTGGAGGGAAAGCTGTAAATTGAGCTTAAGGAGGGGAGGGACAGGGGAATTTGAGTTGGTATGTAAAATAAAACTTTTAAATAAAAAAATTAAAAATAAAATACTTTTAAATTAATATATTAATGGGCTACCATCTAATATTTTGATACATATGTACATTGTATAAAATTTAAATCTGTTAAGCATTCCAGTCATAGCATTTGCTTATATGGAAAACTGTCAAAATCCTTCCCAGTAGCTTTTGAAATGGTGTGACTCATGATTGTTGTCTGTGGTCATCCTACCTCTAACACTGTATCAAGACTTCTCCTTCCTTCCTGACTCTATCATACACCTAGTGAGGAAGGTCACCCCATGGCTCCCTTCTCTCTGTCTCTACTGAACTGCCATTCAAAGACATCACATTTTTAAATCTCACATAAGATAATTAAATTTTAATGTGTCTGACTTGCTTCATGTAACATAATAATCTACTGCTCTATCTATGCTAATATAAATGAGACTTATTACTTTTAACTTTTCTTTTATTTTTGAGGTTATAATTAGATCATTTTCTCTTCCCTTTCCTCTTCCAAAAATCTTCTCATATCCCCCGCAATTGATTACTGAAATTTCATTTTGACTTTTTAAGCATGTAGCCACACTATAAACTTCTAACACACACACATATACATACATGCACACACAAAGAAAGACACATTTTTAAAAGTTTATTTTCCCATCCATATATTCATGGTCCCAATCTGTAGCTATTGTTTCCACAGAATAAATCTTTCTCATGTATTGCCTGTCAACTCTCCAGTTCTCCATTGTCCTTCCTACAAATCCTATTCAAAAAGATCCTCTCCTGGGCCGGGGATGGAGCTCAGTTGGTAGTGTTTGCCTAGTGGGCAGGAAGTCCTGAGTTCTGTTCCTAGCACCACAGAAGAACTGGTGTGGAGGAATGTACCTATAATCCTAGCCCTTGGAAAGTGGAAGTAGGAGAATCAGAGGTTCAAGGTCATCCTCAGCTCTGTAGCAAGTCTGAAGCCACCTATCTATAAAAACGGGGGAGCAGAGGGAAGAGAGGTTGTCTTCAGACTCCCTCCACACAACCAACCACTAAACCATTTTCTTCCTGCTTCTCCTTCATTATTACATTGTGTGCAAAGAGTTACACACAAACATGTGATTTTCCCTTGTGGATGGGCAGAGAAAGGTTGTACAATGCATGATGCATTCCCTCTCATAAATTTCAATAGTGCCATAAGTGTCCTAAAGGATCAATGAGGGTAAAATAATCTATCACCTGAGACTATCAGTATGTAGCATGAGTCTGCATGAGAGACTTTAGCAAGATGTTATCAGTCAGCTCTATATAAACCACACAGATTTTGGAGCTAATATTTTTTTATAGTTTTTAGTTTGTGCTGATGCAAATCTGACTTTTTATATATATTTTGTAATGCTGACAGTATTTTTATGTGGGAAAACAATGTGTTCCGGAATAATGGAAAAGGTTTTATTCTGAGTGTTATAAGCAATCACATTACACACACGAGAGAGAAAGAGAGAGAGACTCAGGCAGACACAGAGAGAGTGACAAAGAAAGACAGGGACAGACTGACAGAGACAGACTGACAATGAAAAAAAAGTCATCTCCAAGGTTGCCTCTAAAATGTATATATTTAGTGTGGATCTTTTCCCTTAGTAAATGGTTTACAGATGTGTTAAAGATATATTGCTAAAACATAACAGCAAACCTTACTTCATTCTGTGGTAGGATTAGGGTTAAGGTTATGGGATGAAGATAATTAGCTGTTCATATTTTTTTCTAGAAACCTCTGCAAATATATAAATGCATCAAGTACCACATGGACATGTTAGTGAGGAAGACAGATCTCCCCATAAACCCCAACTTTCACTGAATACAGTGGGTAAAGGGTATCCTGACAACTGAATCTGTGAACTCCATATAGCTGCAACCTCTACAACAGCCATGTAGGTCACTAAAAATGCACAAATGCATCAGAGGGGAAAAGAGGAGGGACGGGGAAGATTCTCTGGGATTGTAGTATATATCAGAGGCCAGCACTGAGTCTCTCTGCCACCTTCACATCAAGGGAGATAATCTATGGTGACCTGAATTATATTAATAAGCCATGGCTGAGCTGCAAAAGAGGCTCAATTTCAACTCAGTTGTCAGCCTTACAGGTTCAAATTATGGAACCTCCCCTCTGATAAAACTAAAGACTCAAAGACTAAGTGTGATTTCATTTTCATAAGAATTGATTTTTCTCTGCCTTGGAAACTCCAAAATTCTTTATGTGACTTTGACTTGAAATTGTGACTTCAAAAATAAAGTAGCTATAAAATTTCTTCTTTGTGGTTCCCTGAGCTCTGAAGGGAGAGATTTGATGGAGACTTCCTATTTCAACTCTCTCCCCCAATGTCTACCTATAGGTCTCTGCATATGTTCTCATCTCCTGTCAGAAGAAGCCTCTCTTATGGTGATTGGGTAAGGCATTGATTTATGAGTATAGTAGAATATCATTAGAAATCATTTTATTGATACTATATTTTCAGACCTGTAGTATTTGATTTTATCCTAGGTCTACAGAATTTCTAGTCTCTGGTTCTTGGTTACCCAAGCAGTGTCAGGAATCAGTTCTTTCTCATGGAGTGGACCTTAAGTCAAACAGACATTGGCTGTCTATTCCCACAAGTTCTATGCCTCCACTGTTCTAGGATATCATGCAGGCAGAACATACTATAAATCAAAGGATTTTGTGGCTGGGTTGGTGTCCACATTTCTCTTTTGGTAGCCTGCAGAATACATTCCCCCACCAAAGAGCCTAGAACGCAAGGTAAGCACTAGCTCAACTTCTCCATGGTCAGTGAGTTGTTTGGATAGTGTTCTCATCAATGGGGCCCCACTGTCAGTTTGTAGAAAACAACCCTTTGTCCTATAGCATCAGCCTGGGTTGCTTGGAGGAATTCCATGGAATCTCCTCTACCTACAACTCCAGTGATGCAACCCAGTTCCTCCTCTGGAATATTGCCTGATTACAAGGAATGACCAATTGATACTCTGTATCCCCACTACTAAAGTTTATATTGGGATCACCTTTATAGATTTTAGAATGTTACCACTGCACTAGGTTTCCATACGACCACCAAAGTCTGCCCCCACCCATTTCAGCCATCTCTCTCTCCCTCCCAATCCCCACCTGATTTCTCCTGTTCCCATCCCCACCTACCCCTACTCCACACATAAAATCTATTTTGCCTTCCCAGGGAGATCCATGGGTTACCACCACCCCAGACCACTACTTTTTATCTAACCTATCTGGGTCTATGAAATGTAGCTTGCTTATCATTTACTTATTACTGATAAGTGAATACATGTCATATTTGTCTTTTGGGGTCTGGGTTACTCACTCAGAATCAAGTAGGCTTCAGTATACAAAAATCAGTAAATGTAATGTCCCATATAACAAAATGAAATTAAAATGGCATGAGCATCTCATTGGATGCTGAAAACACCTTTGACAAAAATTCAACACCCCTTCATAATAAAAGCCCTGGAGAGATTATGGATACAATAGTATACTTAAACATAATAAAGACAGTTTAAGCAAGCTGATTAAATGGAGAGAAACTCAAAGTGATTCCACTAAACCAGGAATAAGACAAGGTTGTCCACTCTTTCCATATCTATTCAATATCATATTTGAAGTATTAGCTAGAGAATTAAAACAACTGAAGAAGAGCAAGGGATACAAAATTGGGGGGGAGTCAGGGTATCATTATTTGCAGATAATATAACAGCACGCAGAAGTGACTCTAAAAATTTCATCCAGAGAATTCCTACAGTTGGTAAACACTTTCAACAAGGGGATAGATACATGATTAGTTAAAAAAAAGTAGCCCTCCTATATATGAATTATAAATTGTCTGAAAAAGAAATTAGAGATACAGTATACTCGAATAATATAAAATATAATGAGGTAATTCTAACCAAGCAAGTGAATAACTTTTATGACAAAACTTCAAGTTTTTAAGAAAGAAACTAAAGATATCAGAAGATGGAAATATGTCTTATGCTCATGAAGTGGGAGGATTAGCATAGAAAAAATGTCCATCCTATCAAAATCTATCTACAGATTCAATGCAATCCCATCAAAATTCCAAGATAGTTCTTTACAAACATTGAAAGGACAATTTGCAACTTCATATGACTTTCTCAATTAATGTCGAAGATCTCATGAAACTAAAAGGCTACTGTAAGGCAAAGGACACTGTTAGTTAGGCAGACAAAGTGGCAGCCTACATAATTGGAAAAATTGGTTTTTTTTTTTTGGTTTTTTATACCATTTCCACTTTGATATAGCACTAATATCCAAAATATATAAAGAACTATATATCAAAAACTAGAAGAATTATGTAAAGAACCAGATATCAAGAAACTAGATATCAAAAAACAACCAATTAAATTAAAAATGGAGAATATATATAAACAGAGATTTCTTAATTGAGGATCCCAGGGAACTGAGGAATCACAAATAGCTTAGAAACATTTAAAGAAATATTTAACATTCTTAGACATCAAGAAAATGCAAATCATAACTACTCTGAGATTTTGTTTTACACTTTCCAGAATGGCTAAGATCAATAAAACAAGTGATCGCAGCTATACCTAAAAGACACTCCATCCTACCACAGGGACATTTGCTCATGTTCATTGCTGCTCTACTTATAACAGCCAGAAACTAAAAACAACCTTGATGTTTCTCAACAGGAGAATGAATAAAAGAAATGTGGTACATTTACACAATGGAATATTACTCAGTTGTTTAAAAAAAGACATAAAAATTTTAGGCAAATAAATGGAACTAGAAGATGCTCTTTTCAAAAGCCACTCTGAGACCAACATCTGGAGATCCCATAGCACCCAAGCCAGAGTGTATTAAGAGGTGAGCGCACACCAATCCCTAGCTAAGCAGAAACCTACTCTCTGAAGCTGGGGACACATCCCCAGCTCCCCACCCACACCCATCCCCACCCTAAACCAAAAAAAAGGGGAGCACCCACCCCCCAGATACTAAAAGCATATGGCTGCCAACTCAGACTACAATACCCAGCAAAACTATCAATTATGATAGACGGAGTAAACAAGATATTTTAAAACAAAACCAAAAATTTAAATAATACCTATCCACAAATCTAGTCCTACCAAAAGTACTAGAGGAAAAACTCCAACCTAAGGAATTCAGATACACTCATGAAACCACAAGCAATCCATAATCCTACAAAAAAAAAAAAAACCCAAAGAAGAGAAATACATTCAAGCTACCCAAAAATAATAAGAAATGACAATCAGTGATCATTAATATTCCTTAATATCAATGGGCTCAGTTCACCTATAAAAAGACATACCCTAACATGACGGATCTAAAAACAGAAGCCATCATTCTGCTGCATACAAGAGACGTACTTCAATTTTAAAGACAGACACAGGCTCAGAGTAAAGGGTTGGAAAAAGATTTTCCAATCAAATGGCCCCAAGAAACAAGCTGAGAAGAACAAGAGATTCAACAGATAAATAAGAAATTAATAGATATAAACATAAGCTTTCACCCAAACACAAAAGAATATACATATTTCTCAGCATCCCTTGGAACTTTCTCTAAAACTTAACACATACTCAGTCATAAGGTAAACATCAGTAGATACAAAAAAAAAATGGGAATAATCCCTTGTATCATATCAGACCACCATGGTCTAAAGTTAGAGTTCAACAACAACAAAAATCACAGACAGCCTACAAATTCATGAATTTGTGGTACTTTGGCAGAAGAAATGTATGATGATTGGCTTTATCTCCAATTCTGCAATCACTTCTGTCTCACTTGATCCCACAGTTCTTTCCCAGTTGCCTGGATCCCAACTAGCTCCATCTCAAGACAGCAACACATCACCCAATATTTCCTGTCCTTTATCAGTATTAAAAGCTAAGCATTTCCCTACTTTTTAAGTTCTATGTCTTGATGACTAGAATTCATCAATAAATAAGTTATGATCTTGTTCATAGTTTGGTTCTTAATGTCTGTTTATTTAATCCTCTCAGTATGGGTTCTCAGCACATCAAAGAGCAGTTTAATTCAGCATGGGTTATCATTAGCATGCTTTAGGGTGCAAACAAGAGAAAACCAAATTCTGATAGTTTGAGCAATGAGCATAATGAGCATAATGTAAAATGATTGGGACATTATTTTTTAATTTTGTGTTTACTAATTTTCTAAATTATCATACAAGATAATGTCTTATCGTAATATATGTCATTATATTTAATACTAATTCATCCCCATACTCACTGTTCTTTTATATCTCCCTCTTGCTAGTCAGTTCTTCCCTTCTGTTTTCATGGTACACATATTCTATTAACCTCTCTCTCTTACTCCCTCCTCACTTAAGATCTCTTTCCTCTTATAGACTAGGTTCTGCTTTCAACACACACATACATCACACATATACACACACAAATAAAATTCAGGTTCTACATGTCTTTTTCTCAGTTTGGTTAAACAACACAATGATTGCCAGTTCTATCTATTTTTCTGAGAAGCCATAATTCTCTATTTCTTTATAGCTGAAGAAAACCTGTTGTGTGTGTTCCCCATTTTCTTTGTCCATCCATTTACTGATGAGTTTCTCTTCTGATTCATATCTTAACTATTGTGAATGCTCTAGCAATAAACACGGATGTGCACAGATATTTGTGATATGCTGACTTAGAATCCTCTGGCCTGAGACTGCTAGGTAAAATGGTGGGATAGAAGCCACCTATTGTCATCCCGTGAAGGAGAGGTCTCTGAATGGAGGGAGGGGTATTCCAAAGAGAGAAAGAAAGAGAAGAACGTCAGAATTCAAAGAGGCAGTAGCAGAATACCTGAAACGTTAAAAAAAAAAAAAAGACAAATAATATACAGAAAGAAGCCCAGCTGAATACAACTCCAGTTAGCCATCTCCCAATGGAAAAGGAATGCAGAAAACTCCTCCAAAAAGTAGGACAGATGAATCCAGTGGGAAAAGCCTGGCAGTCCTCAAGACAAACCCACAGCTCACACAAACCTCTAAGGCAGCTTCAGGCTGGAATGAGAGTGATTCCTACAATGGATAGGTCAGTTGTTTAGAGAAATTTCACTTTGTTAGTCTGTATGACTGACAGGGAAGTGGCTGGGTGCCTAATTCTGAGGGAATCTAGTGTTTAAAACTGAGCTAGCCTAGGGGCTTCAAAACAGGAAACAATCAGAATTTGGGGGCTGTGGATTTAATTTGTTACCATCCTGCATGAGAAAAACCTCTTGATGGTAGTTGTGAGGAATGGGAGCAGCAGGTGTTGACAGGCCATAAAGTAGAGGCTGTAAGATACCAAGGGAAAAGTAACCCCTCCAATTGCCAGAAGAAGTAGAAATATCCCTGGAGTTTGATTCCCCCTGAGTCTAATATTAAATTTTCCACTGGAGCCACCTCTCTGCTGTTTGCTGCTATAGAGCCTGAAAAATCTGAACCCCATGTGTCTACTTGACAGCCCATAGCTATATCAGTCCATCAGGGTTGTTGATACTTAGAGGTCCTGGAAGTATAAAGGCAGGCCCTCCAACTATACAGATCTCAGTACTATGGTTAGCTCCCATACTTCAAACACAAAGGAGACTTCTCCCTTCCCCTGATGGTACTGGAGGCACCTAAGACCCTGCCTAGCCCACAGACTGCAAATCTAAGTGTGGCCAGCAGAGGCCTCTAGTATGCAAAGAGAGAGCAGTGCTAAATGAAGACCCCACTGATGGACATCATACACTTGTCCAATACAAGCAAAACACCAGCATAAGCCATAGAGAGGTCATGTTCACACAAATGTTACTGGTCCTCCCTCCTCCCACACACGTAACAGGAAGTCCTCAGGTTTTAAAAACCCAGGAAGAAGTCACTCCATTAGTACCTATTTTCCATCTTTTCTTGCTGATGACACTTGCTGTGTATTTTTTACTTTCATATTCTTAAAACTGTATTTTATTCCCCTTCACACATTCACATAATATTGTTTATGATTTTTTCATTACTACACACTTTTTTCTTCTAATTTTTCTTGACTGTCTTCTGTGCTTTGTGTCTTGGTTTTTGTTTGTATGTTTGTTTGGTTAGTTTGTTTTGTTTTTGTTGACTCCATTATGCTTTTAGTAGAATTTGTACTTTATCTGGTTGTATCTTTTTGGTTTTATTTGGAGTTTTTAATCACATTTTTATTTTTAATTATTTTTCACATTTCTTTCGAATTTTCTCATTATCAAAAATTTGTTTTTATTTTTAAAATTTTCTCTAACCTTTTGGTTTTCCTTTTTTTAACCATGTGACATTCTTCACCTCTCTTTCTTAATCTGCCTTTGCTTTCTCTTCTATTTTTCTCCTTTCCCCAATTCCTTTCTTTATAACATTCATATTTCAATGATTTCTCTAAATAATTTATTTTAGAATTTATTTTTATTTATGTGAACAAGACAGTATATGAAGCTATCTGCTGAGGCCAGAAGGAAGAGTTCAATCTCCTGGAACTGAAATTAAAAATATTTGTGAGCAGCCTGATATAGATACTAGGAACTGAACTGAGGTCTCCCAGAAGAGGAACAGGTACTCTAGACTACTGAGCAATCTCTTAGGCACCCTCTAAATAATATCAAATTTCATAGCACATTTTATTTTGGTTTTCAATTTCAAAGTTACTGGTGATATATTAGTGAACTGTAATAAAATCTAAGTATGTTTCTATACCTGAAAGAGTTTAGTGGTGTTGATGTTATAAGAGTTGTTTTCTCCTCATTGAATGGTTCTAGGAATTGAGCCCTCAATAGAAAAAAGTTCTCCAGATGAAACTGGAAAAGATAAAAAACTTAGTGGATGTATAAATCATAACACAGAAACATGAAAAATCAAGGCAACATCACTCCTCTGAAAGATTATAATTCTTCAACTGCTACATTTAAATATACCACAATAGGTGGAAATACTGAATGAAGACTTCAACTTTGCTAGTAATCTTTAAATTTTTAAATCAATAATTTAAAAAAAGGTAATAGCAAGTAGAATAATTTAATCTAAGATGTGTAGAAAAAAGTCAGCAACACAGAGAAAAATGTGTTCAAAAAAAGTATACAAAACTGAAATATGGGTAGAAAAGTTAGCAACATGGAAAAATACTTATCAAAGAAATTGAGATAAAAATAGAAATCTTGAAATTAAAAATTCAATAAATCTATAGGGAAAAAAGTACAATGGAAGCTTGATTAAACAGAAAAAGTAATAAGGGATGGAGGAAAGGATACTACATTAGTAGTACAATAAACCTGAACAAAAAAGTTAAGTAATTTTAAAGTTAATATCTCATAACTCTGGATACAAATACAATTAAGTGACCAGGGGTTTGTGAAATGACTCAGAAAGTAAAGGTCCTTGTCACCAAAGCAGAAAACCTGAGTTCAGTCCCTAAGCCTTACATGGTGAAAAGAGAAAACTGACTCCAAGTTATCCTCTGACCTCCACAAGCACACACACACACACACACACACACACACACACACACACACACACCTTAGTTAAAAAAAATAAAATAAAAATAAAAACCAAAGAATCTACAAGAAAGAAGTTAAATTAAAAACTTAAAGTCATTAAAATTTGTTTCCATAAAAATATTGCAGATCGCAGATCATCTTGCAAATTTAGAGAGATAATGGAGCATCAAAACACAAGACCAACTTAGAATTCTAAATATACTTGACCAGAGAAGAAGCTAGCCATAACTTATTTAGGTCAATATGTCAAAAATACAAAGAAAAAAAAGCTATATGAAAAGCTAGTAAAGCAAATATCTAACTCAACTACAAGCACAAACATGTCAGAGTAAAATGAGACATTTCATCAGCAACCTTAAAAGCTAAGAAAACCTGGACTAATATATTTCAATACTTGAAAATAAATAACTGCAAAACAATATTGGTATAATCAGGAAATATAGCTGATAAAACTGACAGAGAAACAAGGGCATTATAATACAAGCATAAAATAAGGCAGTTTGTAAGCACCTAGCCAACAGTGCCCAAGATATCTAAAGGAGAGGAACACATAATCATGACAACATAGGAAATTGTCCATTCATCAGAAGAATATACTAACAAAGGAAGGTGACAAAGGATCCCATCACATTCAACACTCTTAAATCAAAGGACCCTTAAATACTGACAGTGAAAGAAATGAGCAAACAATACAGCAGCCAAGAATAGATTCAACAAAAATGACAGGAATTAGTCAACACCTATCACTAATAACTTAAGTGGGAATAGAATCCCAGTTCACCAATAACTCATTGCATACACCTTGGCTTGATGAACTACAAAACAAAATCTAGCTATGTTGTTTCTAAGAAATACATGAACACACCTGATTGAGCACTCCCCTAATGAGCATTCAAGTCAGTCTACCAAGTAAATGAAAAACAAAAACAAGCTGGCACTGCTATTCTGATAGCTCATAAAATAAACTTTAAACCAAAACTACTCTGAAGAGATCAAGAGTACTTCTACCCATTACTGAAAGCAGCAATTGATCAAGAAGATGAACAATTACCAAAGTATACAGACTGAATGTTTAGGTTCCTGATGTTATAAGCAACTAATGTTCATTAAAAGTAAGACAGATCTTAATTCAATTATAATGAGTGATTTCAATACCCAACTTTCATCTTTACAGACGTCTTACAAATCAAAAATTAACAAAAATAAACTTGCATCCAGATACATCATAGACTTATCAGGTATTTACAGAATACTCTATCTGTTAGAATACAAACTTTTTTCAGTAACCTTTGGAGCCTTTCTCAAACAGCATTCTAGGCCACAAGGAAAATGTTATCAAATATACAAAAACAGAAACAATTTATTGTTTTTGATCAGATCATAGTGGAATAGGCCTACAAAAAAAAAAAAAAAGGCAAAAAAAAAATCCCCACAAAAGCTATGCAAATATTTTAGAGAACAAACAATACATTCTTGAATGAATTGGGTTATTGATGAAATCAGAGAAGTTCAGAAATCCTAGATCAAAGGTAAATGAAAGCACATTTTACCAGCACCTAGGATCTAGGTAGGTGAGTTCTTAGGGCATGATTTATAGCTCTGAGTATACACATGTGGATGATAGACATAGAGAAATCAATCTCAAACTACTCAAAACTTCCTCCCTACTAGTTAACTTTCATAGTGTCCTGAAGGCCTCCAGAGACTGCTGTAGGTTGAGGGAGACATCAACTTACTGAACTAAAGTACCAACCTGCTGGCAAGATGCGGCCTCTGACACAAGAGTGGGAGAACTTTTCTAGAGCAAGTAACTGTTTCCTGATTAGATTTGAGGTCTTCTCTGGTGGGTGTGGGGGTCATGCCTGGTACTGTAATTCTGCTCAAATGGTCATAGCTGCAAAAAATCACAGGCTTAACATAGAACCTTATATTGTTATATTGTTAAATATTTCACGCAAATCACCTTCTAAATATTTGTATTTATACCAATAGACCTGGGCTGTTCTTAACTTCGGTCAGGAAAGCTGTTTTTGCAGTGGGCAGTAGTCAACAAAGTGGTGTATAGTGGTGTATACCTGGTGAAAGTGTTAAGAATAAGAGACTGAGGGTCCACCCTAAATAGGACATTCCTATCAACACCCCACCCAAAGCTCAGGAATCATAAAGGAAGATGAAGCTGAAAGGGTTGTATGAGGGTTGTAATAAGAGGTGTGTGTAAAATGCTGTGTTCTGGGCATGTCATGGCTATCACACTACTCAAAACAGCTAGAGTTAACTGGAAAAAATCTTCTCAAGAAATATTCATTTTTGAAGATTTGGTGACTGATGGATTCCCACACCACTGTGCATGGCCCCAAATCATGACGATACAGGCAACACTAACTGGACTTTGTAAGTTACAAGCAGAAAGGGTAGAAATGTAGAAGGAACATTTTTTTTAAAAATGAGAGAAAAATTTGAGGGGAGAAAATGTGAGGGGAATGGATGTTTCATTGCATGTATGTATGAAATCCTCAAGAATAAAGAACAATTAAAACAAATAAATACAGTAATTCTTTATGTGAAAAAAATTAGACACAACTTAAAATAACTTGATGCAACTCAAGGGCTTACAAAAATAAAAAACAAGCTAACCTCTAAAACAGTATATAGCAAGAAGTAGCAGATATCATGGCAAAAAATAATAAAATGGAAAATGATAAACAATATAAACAACCTAAAAGTTCTTTGAAAAAATAAACAAGATTACTACTCAGCATGGAAAAAAAATTATCCTGAGTGAGGTAACACACACAGAAAGACAAATATGATATTTACTCATGAATAAGTAAATTTTAGATGTTAAGCAAAGTAGAACCAGGCTACAATCTAGCTGTTACCCCTGTGATTTTTTTAAAGCATTTTTTTTCTAAAACCACAAGCAAGACAAGGTGCCCAGGCCCCCTACTCTTATTCAGTGAAGTGTTTAGTCTATTAGCTAGAGCTATAAGAGAACAAAGAAAGGAGATACAAAGAAGAAAGATGTAGGAATCAAATTATCTCCCTCTAGAGACAGAAGCAGTCTAAAGAAAACCCCTAGTGAGGATGGAGTCAGGAAAGCAGGTGGTAATGAAATTAAGTTTCAGTTTACACTTCAGTCTCAAATGGTTACTTAAAATGTTTCCAAATATATGAGATGACATAATTTTATATACCAGAGAATAAGCTCAGAGTGGAAGGAAATGTGGAAAGATACATGTCACAACTCACTGTTTTCATATAAGGTGCTGTATAAACCAACCATGATAAAACAACATCTAGCATTCAAATGCACAAAGGTAGGACTATAATAGAAAATACTGTTAATTACAACACTAGGTAATGCAATTAAATGAAGCAAACTTTTCCAAGTAATTATAATAACCTCATGGTAGAGTTATTACTGTGTCTATTTCCTAATTTAAAACAAAATTGGTCCAATTCTGACCATTTTTATGTAGATCAAATGGAATAGAAAAGTAGTATAGTCCATAATTCTTATCCATTTAAACACCGTTGTCTGTAACTTTCAAATTCTTTATCTTAGAATTCCACACTTGCTTATTACAAATAAGGCTACCAAGTTTTATTGGTGCAAGACTGACAAACATGAATTTATAACCTTCTGTGCAATCCAAACAAAGCACACACAAGTCCCCTCTTGACTATGACCAATAAGAAGTTGACCTGTCCTTATGATATCCAGGCCAGAGTCAGATTATGAATTTTCTCTGGTCTCTGCATACATGAACGGACGGACACAGACACAGACACAGACACACACACACACACACACACACACACACACACACAAATGCAATAGACAGAAAAATAATTATGTAGCCATCCACCACACACCCTGCAAACAAACAAAAATAAAATGAAAAAAAAAATCTATCAAATGCTATTTCAAGAGAAACAGAAATATTATTTTGCTATGATAAGTGTCTAGTGACTTCACAAGCCAAACTACTGGGAAGGATCAAGGATTAAAATGTCTAGTAATCAGTAGATACTGCCTCACTGCCTCACTCTGGAATGTTGAGCATCTTCTCCCTCCTGCTAGAACCAATGTTTTCTTTTAACTACATCATTCCTGATAAGAATAAAGGCTAGTCTGTCCATTGGCTAACAAAGATAAGTGCTTAAGTGGCCTAATTATGTCTGAAGTGGCAAATCACCCTTACAAGAAAGCTAATGCTTTTTGTCAACACAGAAATATCCAACTGTTCCTTTGTCTTATAATGATTTGGTTAACAAGCCAGGGAACACCTTTACAATCCAGTGTGCTCTTGATTCATAGCTGCTGTCTAAAATAAAATCTGTTTTCCCAGCCAGCAGGGGAAAAGCCTTAGCAACTCGGACAGCTGGCAAAATAAAACATACGCTCCAGATGCACAATAAAAAATTGATTTCTAAAAGTTTTCAATTAAAGATGATAATCCCTGAAAAATAAATAAATGAATAGGTCTTCAAGCTGCAAAGCACTGGGAAAATGAATAATGAGGTTCAGAAGAATATATCATTAAAGTGCTTCCCTACTGGTGGGAAAGTCCCCCTTGCCCAGCAGGGAGCCTTGGTAAGGGCCAGGGGCAGAATGAAGGAGGATTTGTAGCATGCCTAAAAGTAGATATGCTGAGTCAATCCACTGGTGTTCAGCGGTGTGAGACAAGGAAATCAGGTCTTAGTTTTAATGGGTGGGTAAACAGGCTTTAAAGAAAACGGTTAACGTGATTAAAGTTACGAAAAGTTAACAAACTGCTGTAGAGTTTAGAAAGGAAAATGCATAAAACCAATGTCTCCTCTCTTTAAAATAAACTCTCTAAAGACAATTAGATTGTGAAGAATCCACCTCTGTAACATCTTGTGCTTGGAATGTCAAGTATTGGCTGCCTTCATACTGCTGGACTTCCCAAGACAGAGAGACCATCACCTTAGAGGTGAGATTGTGTTCAGTTATTTGGATGTACTCACTTTGATGAGGCCCTTTACACTTAGCCACAGGCAGTGTGCTCTCTTTGTAACTGTCTTAAAGTTCCTGTTAGAAGACAGTAAAATGGAGAATTACATCATCCCAGGACCGTGGATCTTGGATCTTTGTTGAGGCAATCAAGGATATTAGACTGATAGACAGTCCATCCCCTCTTTTCACATGATTAGTGTAGTTTTTGCCATGGGACTATAAAAGGGGAAAAAGAATCATGTCTAAAACTCATCATGCTACAGGACGTTTCTTAAAACAACAAAAAGTTTTCAATAAACTCAGGGAAAGAAGGTTCATACTAACTTCCTTGTTAAAGTCAGAACATATTTGCAAAGCACAGGCCACAAGTTTTCTCTAAAACAAATTCATGTGCCACTTAGCAAACCATTTACCCACACAACCTTTTTTTTCAGATTTTCCACCCAACCCTAACCAGTAACTCTCCAAGCACTGGACACTCTAGAAAATGTTGATCTAATTAGGAAAGTGTTCAGATTTCACAATTTCTTTGTTTACTTAATGAGAAAACAAAACAAACAAAAACAGAGACCTGAGCATTGGAGGGAGTTTTTCAAGTTTACCCAGTGACTAAACGCAGGACTTGTTCTGTCTGCCAAAGACTCTCGCTATTGTGGGACCCTGAGAAGAGTGATCTGAGAAGAAAGAACATTCTCTCGTTTTGCCTCTAGCAAACAGGAACACTGATGAGTATAGGACATTGCTTTCCCCTTGAGAATAGAGAGTGTCATAAAAACCAGTCCACATACTCATTTTCCAACATAGCACATCTCTTCTGGAAAGAAATGCTGGGACTCTCTTCAGGAATCCTCACAGGTTTGGTTGGTTATGGCCCTTGGTGTCACTGGAGATGATTCTAAAGATTAATATCTAGAGCAAGAACCTGCTGGATCACAGTGGTTTGATCCCTGGACTCTTGATTTTGCCAGCCTCTGCTCTGGTTATACCCAATCAAGGACTATTCAACTATAGAAAGTCAAAAGGTCAAATCTAAGCTAAGAGGCTTAACTCAGCCAAAATTGACTTAAGCAATTAAATACGAGTGTTTTTCTTAAACTTTGGGTAACATATAAAGCCTCAAAGTTTATGCTGTCATTTCAAATCCATGTTTATTTTTCCTCTATAAAGCCACTTCCTGAGAGTCACAGTTACAACTCACTGACATGGCAGGACCCTCCTGCTTGATCCTGACTTTCAGTGCATTCACTTAAACCTTTGTGACCATGCTGTTAGAGGTCCAAAATTTGTCTTAATTTTAGTTGTTTAGAACATGATTTAAAAAAAATTAGGTTAGGGTTATTTATTTGTTTAAGTGGAGGAGACTGCCTGTGCCACAGCTGCTACATTTGGAGGTCAGTGGACAACTTGCTGAAGTCACTTCTAGCCTCTCTGTCACATGGGTCCTGGGGGTCATTGGTGGCCTGAACCCTCTCCATGGCACAGGTCAGAGCTCATTGTACTAGTGAATGGACTTAAACTAAAAACGATGTAGACATGAAATTGACACAGAAGGCATTTATAAGTATATATATTGCCCAAGAACTTTTTTTCCCAGAGAACTTTTGAATACTTCATAGAAGTAGTTTTTCTGCTTAAATATTTATTGCAGAATTCCTTTAACTAAGGGAATAGCAATTTTCTCTCCTTCCCTCCTTCCCTTGCTCCCCCTCCCTCCCTCCCTCCCTATAGAAAGGAGCTTTGTAGTTCAGACCCAGAAAAGTGCTAATTGCTTTCTGTCTTCTCTGAGGTCTATGGCCTTCAGCCAATATGAAGGCACTCTACAGCCCCTACAATAGGAAATTTAGCCCTGCCCTGCCTGCTAACTCTACACCCCTAGTCTATAATCTAGGAACCCTTTGTCTTGGCTTCTGGGTGGATCAATTGCTAGAAATAGTGCAGGAGGAAATAAATGGGGCAAGCCCCCGTCTACACACACCCTGACCAAGGCCAGGACCATGGCACCACCTAAGATCTCTGTGGAAACATCCAATACACAGGTCCCTTGACATTCACAGAGCTATGTTCATCTCTTCTGGTAAATGGAATGCAGGGGAGGGGAAAGTCGGAATAGGGTTTAGGTCTGATATTATCTTTATTCGCTGGGCATCTTGGGGGCCTGTGTTCACAACTGGAGTCTCTCCTGATTCTTACCCACAGAAAGCCAGAATCTCTTAACAAGATGTTCCAAGGAAATCCCAGCATGAAAACCTCACACTGTCTGAATCCACACAAGAACTGTTTCATCTGCAGGAATCCAAGTACCGGTGCCTCTAGAAATCTTTCTGGGCTGATGCTGAAAGGGATCTAAATTCACTTCCTCACTATCCTCTGTCCTGTGTGCAATGTTTTCCCAGAGGGAAGTATCAGTGTAGGAAAGAAAAGCTGCTTTTCCATGACTTTCGAAGGGGATTGCACACAGGGTTCCATGCTATGATCATAGACTAACCAACCTGAAAAGCTATGAGCAGGCAAACTCCAGCAGGGCTTGCCCTCTGTCCTTTATGCGGTACAGCCCCCTCTCTCATTGGCGGGAAATTAAACCCAAATATATTAATTTCCAGGGGGAAATAATTGTTAAAACAATGTGACGCCAATGTGATCTTGCAACAGTAGTCTTGTGGCATTGCAAATGTCATTCATTGACATAGCTCCTTATTGGTCAAAGTCAACCTCAAGACAAATGTGGAGCTAAACAGGGTGAATTCTCACTCTATTTTATAATTTATGTAATATGTACACATAGGAGAAAAAATAATTCATATTTCCCAGTAAATATTTAAATCAAAGAACTTTTTGCCAAAATAAATTTGTCAAATTGACCAAGCGTAGAATTATAGATGGTTCAATCACACACTGGAAAAAGAATCAAAAAATAATCCTGAATTGTTACAATGGTATGATTTAAAACAAAGGACATTTTTAAAAAGAATGATTTTGTTGCTTGGAGATCACAATGTGTCAGTTCCTGGGTTAAGTCTCTCCACTGCAGCTCTTGGTGTCTAGAGGTTCTTTTTTGTTCCTAGTGTAACACTGGGACCCAGGTCTGTTCTACGTGGTTGCCTGTGTATAGAAAATGGTGTCAGACTGTGGAAGCCATTCTTAACAAAAGAAGGGGACTTTTGCTTAGTGAGACTATAGGGCCCTCTGCCTCTTTCTCTCTGGGTAGATCAAAGGGCCCAGACACCATCTACATGGTGACCCATCTATGGAACCTTCCTGTGGAGGTGACCTTGAGAAGGCCAAACTGATGAACTTGTCACTTCCCAGCAGAAGACTTGCAATGAGAAACTTGTAACCCTGTGGGTAATTTCCAGCCACTCCAATTCTGCAGACACTTCCCTGTATCTGTGTATCCCATGCACATGTTTTACTTCTAAAGGAAGGGCCCCTTTGAAAACTCTGCCTGCCTTGTTTGTGAAATAAAGAGAATTTGACTCCTGCCTCCTCCGAATGAGTTCTGAGTTGGTGCTCTCTTCCTTAGACCCCAGTGAGAGGCAGGAGGCAGGATGGATAGTGTTCTCCAGAAGGAAGTGGGAACTCAGAAAAAAATAGACCTCTTTGGTTTATTCGTATTGTGTATCTAAAGATTCCCTATCTTTCTCTAACTCAGTTTTCTTCTCCAAGTGTGAGAGTCTGACACAGAATCCATTGCTCTGCTTGGCCACAGCAGGATCTAAATGACTGATAACCCTCCTCCACTACCTCCTCCACTACCTCCTCCACTACCTCCTCCACCCCCTGAGACCAGACAGCCCCTAGTGGTCTTTGATTCCTACGTTCACATGACAAAGAAGTAACTAAGCATAGACTCCCTCTATTTTCTTCTACCTATTTGTCCACTTAAATGAGCATGTTCATCCTGAAGTTTCCCCTGTCCTCCAGACTATGTGAAGTTCCCTCTGCTCGTCTCAAAGGGAATCTTAGTCCAGTTTCCTCACTTCTCCTAGGAACTTACATGCCGAGTCATGCCTCTTTCCCTCAAATCTTCTCTTATATCCTTCTTTTATTAAATGGCATGCATTTGGGATATTTTCTATAAAAAGCCATTTATTTGGGGTCTAGGACACAACTCAGTATAAAAGCCCTTGCCTAGCAGGAATTCAGTCCCAGCACCACAAAGCAAGAACAGCTTTTTTCCCTCTGTCCCAATATCTAAAAGTTTGTATTTAAAGTTGCCAAAGATAGAGATATACAGTAAGGTAGATTCAGACAAATAAAAGCCCTCTAAATTACTTACAGTGTATTTAAAAATATATGTAGGCTTGGAATAAAAAAGAAAAAGGATAAAGTCCTTAAAAGTGAAATCGAGTAGTAAAATATAAGCCATATAAAGATGGGAAATACACAAAGAAAGTCTGGATGATGCATGTTATTGTGTTGCCTTTAATTTCTTTGACAGTTAGTGAACAAATGATAACTGCTGAGAGACATTTGATTATGGAAGCTGCTAGATTAAATCAATCTATATAATTAAAAAAATCTTGACTTCAAAATTTAAGTGAAAAGGGAGAATACCTAAATATAATTAAGGCGATTTACAAGAAGCCGACAGCCAGTATCAAACTGAATGGAGAAAAACTCAAAGAAATCCCACTAAAGTCAGGAACTAGACAAGGATGTCTTCTCTCCCCTTATCTATTCAATATAGTTCTCGAAGTTTTAGCTAAAGCAATAAGGGAACGAAAAGAGATTAAGGGCATACAAATTGGAAAAGAAGTGGTGAAACTATCTCTATTTGCAGATGATATGATTGTATACATAAGTGACCCACAAAATTCTTCCAAAGAACTGCTACAGCTGATAAACACCTTCAGCAATGTAGCAGGATACAAGATAAACTCAAAGAAATCAGTAACCCTTCTATACGCTAAAGATAGAAGAGCTGAAGAAGAAATAAGGGACACATTACCCTTCATATTAGCGGCAAACAGTATTAAATACCTTGGAGTAACTATAACCAAAGAAGTAACAGACCTATTTGACAAAAATTTTAAATAATTGAAGAAAGAAATTGAAGAGGATATCAGAAAATGGAAAGCTCTCCCATGTTCCTGGATCGGTAGGATCAACATAGTAAAAATGGCAATTCTACCAAAGGCACTCTACAGATTCAATGCACTGCCCATCAAAATCCCGACACAATATTTTTTAGACCTTGAAAGAACAATACTCAATTTCATTTGGAATAACAGGAAA